>PVKC010045708.1:0-11367 GCA_004027635.1 Crocidura indochinensis | reverse complement strand
GGAAATGTCATCGGAGTCCCTCCTAATCCTAGTGAAGGTGGAGTCCTGCTCTGGAATGTCCTAGAGCTAGTTTCCTTCTGAGGGCAGAGGTGAGAGAGGAAAAATAGATAACAATTGTCTCTGAAACCCAGCTTCCTTCTGTTACATGGGATAAGAATTTATATTCCAAGAGCTGTCTGTGAACATTCAGTGATCATAAATGATTAATGGGTCTGTATAGATAGTACAGTGGATAGGGAACTTCCCTTGCTCTCATATGGTCCCCGAACTTCACCATAACTTATCCCTTAGAAGAGGTTAAGTGGTAGAATTTCATCTCAGTAGCTGTTATAGGCCTTCTAATGGACAAAAGCTCATCATAAGTACCTCTTTTTTAGTAAAAACAATACCTTATTTGAAAAACATAAAAGGCACACACAGGCACAGTAACTTTGCATCCATTGTTATGGTTATAAAATAAAAGTAAATTATTTTTATGATCATTATGTTGGCATTAAAGTATGCAGATTTTTTACAAAGTGTAAAATTGTAATGGAGATTATTCCTTAGTAACCATATTTTATTCAATTTTGTACAAGTAGGAAATTGTGTAATGCTAATTTTAAAGTATTTAAAATTTGATTTTTCAAAAGTACCAATTGCCCTGATGTTGCTATATTATAATAACATAGTCATGTGTCCTAAAATACATGGATTCTTTTTGCAGTTCAAAGCCTCATGCAATGAGGCTAGCACTGTGTCATATTTCTAGCCCCAGGTATTCTTTTTTTGGGGGGGGGGTCACATCTGGCAGTGCTCAGGGGTTACTCCTGGCTCTTTGCTCAGAAATCTCTCCTAGCAGGCTCAGGATGCCAGGATTTGAACCACTGTCCTTCTGCATGCAAGGAAAATGCTCTACCTCCATGCTATCTCTCCTGCCCCAGATATTCTTAAATATTATTATGACTATTACCAAGTGCTAAAATTTTCACTTACATGCTACTGATGAAAATATGCATCAACATTTCCAAAATATTTAGATGTGCTTAATTATAAATTATAGTTTTTATTGTGAGCATATGTAGTAGTATGGATCAACTGGATAAAACAAAATATATGTTGACTAGAAGAGTATAATACTGATAACTTTTCTGATCTCACTGAAGCTCTCGTTTGTATTTTCCTAATGACAACTGATGTTGAGCATCATAGTGTCACATAATTACTTTTTATTTGTATATATTTTGGTATCTATTAAATAAATATTCATTTATCTGATGATTTATTATCTACTTTTTGGGAAGAATTGCCATATCCTGAATACAAATAATACATTATATATGATTTGCAAAAATTTTCCCAATCATTCTTTCAACAGTGTTCTTGGAAGAAGTTTGAAATTTTGTTGTTGTTGTTTTTGGGCCACAGCTGGTGTCATTCAGGGGTTACTGGCTATGAGCTGAGAAATCACTCCTGGCTTGGGAGACCATATGTGACGCTGGGGGATGAAGCCGTGGTCCATCCTAGGCTAGTGCGTGCCACCACTCCAGCCCCGTAGAGGTTTGAAATTTTAAGGAGCTCTTATTTTAATTAATGCTATGACTATTGTTTGTAGTGTCCTACCTGGGAAATATTTACCTAATTTATAGTACAGGTATTTTATATTAGAAATGCAATAGCCATAGACTTATTTCTTCAAGACATGTCCTTTCTTGAGCACACAGCTTGCTTGCTTGTCTTTGTGTCTGTTTGTGATGTCTCCCACTCTGGAGAAGCCTGAAATTGAACACATATAACTCTTGTTTTTTCCTCTCATATCTAAATACATTTCCTTCAATAAAAACTGTCTCCTTCAAACATAACAAAATGAAACATCATAGACTTAGGCTATGTATTTAGGCCTAAAATTCGATAATGTTTATATATGTGATATGTGTAGATACATGGGTTTTATTGTTTTATTCCAATTGTGTTCTTTTTCAAAGTTGCCTATTATTGTTTAGGTTATTTTCATTCCCAAATGAAATTTATAATTACTCTATTTCCTTTAGTCTATTAAATTTTTTTCTTTTCCTTTTTTTTTGAGAAAACAGGAAAAGAGGCGGGGGAGATTGTGGAGAGAGGAAGGGAGGGAGAGAGGGGGTAGTCAGAGGGAAGGAGGGAAGGAGTGAGGGAGGAGGAGGAAGAGAGGCAGAGGGAGAGGGGGAAGAGAGGTAGTGGGAGAGGGAGAGGGAGAGGGAGAAGTCTATTAAGATCTTTACTGAGATTTCACTAGATTTACAGACCAACTTAGGAGAATAAACACATATATAATACTGCATAGTCACCCATAAACATGAGATATCTCTCAACCTATTAGGTCTTTAATATTTTTCAACAGGGTTTTAAAGCATGCAGTGTACAACTGAATATATTATGTCTAAACATTAATGCTTTGTAAGGCTATCAAACTAAAATTATTCTTAATTTCAATTTCTAATTTTTATACCGACCCATCAACACAAAAATGTATAAAAAAGGTTTTGCGATCTTTTTGCATGAAAACACAGGTCTTGATGGAGAAAGATTGCAACATACAACATGCTTTTATCTGAATTTACATATCAGCTCTTATTCTTTACTGAAAATTTCCTGAAATAAGAAAATATGTCCAGATATAATTATATAGGCATAATACAAAAATGCATCACTAGAGATTATAGTTATTAACTTCCAAGTGAAATAGGATGATTTGGAATGGAATCTGTTGAACTGTGAATGCTTTTCTTGTTTATGTAACAAGATTTTTTTTATTAACCTCTATGAATTTCTAGGACCCGGTTAGTGAGACAAAAGATGACATGTAGAAATGTGGGATATATTTGTATATTACTGCAACTGTCAGATATATTAACTGTGATTCTTTTTAAGTTTAATTGATGCGAATTGCGTCATTTCTATTTTTCCCCTGAGATTATGAACCAGTCCAGGGCAATTATTGTTTTCTTTTCTCTGGCTTCCCCTGACTAGCATGGTTTCCATGGTGATGCAGTGACTCCTGCGGACATTGACGCATTCTGACATTCTACCCAGAATTCTTCTTACCAATTATTAGCATGGTGGTTGTCAAGAGTTACTGTCCTATTATTCATTCTCTCTCTATTAAACTGCATTAAACTTAGAACAGAGCTTTTGTTCTATTGTTTAATGGTTTCGGAAAGCATTTATGTCCATTTAGTTCCATTTTCTGTCACAAGGCTCTCTGGTATGACCCGTCTTTTACAGGTTAAGGCCTTCTTTCATAAATTGTTTTAACCTTTCAGTTAAAAAGCCAAAAAGCATTTTTCTATTTTTTCTCCCATATTAATATATATATATATATACATATATACACACATACATACTGGCATTTTCTACACCATTGCTATCTGGAAATTTTTGCAAAGAAGAAAATGTTCTGTAATTGAACTAGCTTGTCACATTAATCACTTGCTATGCGTGGGCATAGAGTACTTGGAATGTGGTATGCGCTACTAAAGAATTGAAGTTTTGATGTGCTTTAAATTAGTAAGTTTGAAAAATCACGGTGGTTACTCTTAATCAGTGATTACTCTTTTCTACAACGGCAACTCTGCATTTTCGTTTCCATTCCTTTTTGTCACTGCACAATTTACAGTGGAGATGGCATAGAACACAAAGGGACCATTTTATCATTAAAGGTGCACAATGTTCCAATATGCAGATATACTATTGATCAAACAGCCATCTATTAATAGGCATCAGTGTCTTGTGTTTTTCTATTCCAGATTAATGTCTTGAAAATTTTCTTGTACTTATTTTTATATTTTTGAAATCTTTGGAATAGATTATTAGTTACAGTCACTTTTTCTGAGTGCCCGGTTTTGAACCCAGGCTCTCAGGAAAGTGCTCTAGGACTGAGATAGATCCCTGGCCCTTGGAATTCAACAATAGGAATCAACAAGGACAAAGGACGCACTATTCCAGGAAGTCTGGAGGAGGGATGCTTTCAGCTTCCCAGCAGTTCATATTTGTATTCCTGTCCATTTGACCCTGAAATGTAGGGGTCAGCAGCAGGGACATCAAAAGAAACAGGTGGAGTCACCGGAGATGGTGCTTAAGGCCAGGGGATTGAGCACCCTTTTGAATTGAACTGAGCCAGCCTGCGAGGGTTATAACCTGAGCTGATATCCCTGCCAACTTTTACTAGCCAGAGCAAACAGGACAGTGGTAATTCGCCCGAGGGTCTTAATTAACAAAACAGAAAGTACTTAAACTGATTAAGCTTAGGTGGTTCTCTAATGGAGCCTAGATAGGTTTTTTGCCACTGGAAAAGGGCGATAGGAGGAAAGGGGAAAGCAGGGAGTGGATTAAGAGTTAGATACATATGTCTACATTACTTGACCTCTAACAATGAAATAAAATGCCCGTTTCTTACAGTCTGGAGGAAGTAAACATAATGACTGTGGGTAACCCATAAACATGGTTGCACTGCATTAAAATGACTAGCTGTTGGAATTGGGCTCCTAAGTGTGGACTTGTCTTTGAGAACTCAGTCTCTGCTCCTCTCTATATCCAATGTATGTGAATCAAAATTTAGAACAATGTTTGAATTGTCTCGTCACTTCATTAATCACTTCATCATCTTAAAGTTGGAGAGATCTTATGCCAGCAGAAAATTCATGTCATTTCAGATGGCTCAGATGAGCCATTTGAGAAAAACTACCATTTTACAGACAGAACTGTCACAATACCAACTTAAAAAAATCTGCCACTGTGCTTTGAAATAGCTAAAACAAACACCAGTGTCACTTGCAGATGCTGCGTAAGAGAACCCAGAATGTAGAATGAAACCATAACAGAATTTTCTTGTATTTCTCTTCAAACGAGATCCTGCCAGGATTAAATAGTATCTACCAGTGTTATGCTACTGGACAAAGGTGTGTATTATAAGGTCTCACAATATCTGGGGCAACATTTGCAAGCACTTAACCACATCATGTCCTATTCAGAGCCTAGCTTTCAAGACTCAGGGTCATTGAACAATGATAGCGACTAGCATCCATTTAATTCCCTGTGGACATTTCTACCTACTCGAGTCTATAGATCAAGAGAAGATAAAGCATAAGGTACATACAAAAATTGGACTAACATACAAAAGATGATCAATTAAATTTAAAAACATTTGTAATTGCCATTGCTTGTATTTTTCTTTCCTTTGCCTTTTTTCCCCTGTGTTTTGATTCGTCTTTATTTCTGGACCGTGGTTACTGTGTGGTTGATGTCTTTATTGCTGTGGTTCTATTCAGTTTTTTTTTGTTTGTTTGGTTTTGGTTTTTTGGAAGGGGCTTGACTTTTATTGTATTATTTTATGTTTTCCTTCCTTTTTCTCTTTCTTATCTTAAACTGATTTTTATGGTCTCTAGGACTCTTCCTGATTTTTTGCTTGTCTGAATTTTTCCCCACCCCTGTTCATTTTCTTTTTCTTTTTTTTTCTTTTTGGTTTTGAGCCACACCCGGCGGTTCTCAGGGGTTACTCCTGGCTGTCTACTCAAAAATAGCTCCTGGCAGGCACGGGGGACCATATGGGACACTGGGATTTGAACCAACCACCTTTGGTCCTGGGTCAGCTGTTTGCAAGGCAAATGCCGCTGTGCTATCTCTCCAGGTCCCTTTTTGAGGGGAAAATAATGGAGGGCATCAAGACCAAACAGTTGCATGAACATCCAGTAGAAATAAATAATGATCAAATTTAAACACCAAATCCAAAGCAATAGAATAGAATCAATACCCAATCTACAACAAACTAGACACAGAAGGGACCACTTATACTAGCAGCCCCGGGGGCAAAGGAGGGGCGATATGGGATGCATGCATGCTGGGAACAGGAATGCCCCTTACTCAATGTCACTATGTAACTCAGATACTACTGTGCATGATTTATAATCCACTTCGGTCAAAATAGAAATTATTAATAAAAAAGAAAAGAAGGTTTATTGATAATATTCCTGAGGGTCTGCAAGGAGATGCAAGTATATTCCATTGATCTGAGAGTCTGTATTTATTTTAATACCAGGCTGTTTTAAATACTATCATTTTAGTAGAGTTTGATATTTGAGAAAATGATGACTTCCATAATCCTTTTCCCAAGGTTGCTTTAGCTGTTCATGGAGGTTTATTTTTCCATATTATTTTCGGATGTGTTTGAAATCTTTGAAAGATTGCATGGGTATTCTTATAGAAATTGCATTAAATCTGCTTATTACTAATCACTATTAAAACTATTGCTAATAGTTTCAAACAATGTGGGGAGCTGAGGCCTAGTAAGTCTCTAGCTGATGCCTGAAGCCTAACAGTCTCTAGCAGTCAGTCTCTCAAGAGGCCTGAACATGGATGCAGCCTGCCTTTACTAAGGTCAATCTAAAAGGCTGCGTGAGGCATTGTGACAAGCCAAGGGAAACACTGAGGCCAGTAACCTTGGGAGAAAAACATATTTTAGGCAGAACACATTCTAGACACATCCAGTAGGTTGGGAGAAGCGATATTTGTTATCTATATAGCCAGGTGCTAGGGGGAGTTAGGTTAGGGGATCATTGCTTATTATGTAGCTAGACGACGTGAGGAATCTTAGGGGAAAACTTATGCTGTTATCTGTGTAACCACAAGCCTTGAGAAGTAGCTCAAACAAAGTATTTTGCTCTGTACTTTTTTTACTGCTCTTTGTTTGCCCCTCTCCCTGCCATGAATGATATATAATGATCTGCCCTTTTTTCAATAAACGGAAGCTAGCTGATTCTCACTAGTTTTCCCATTTTCTTTGTCTGTGTGTGTTCTTTGTTTGTATGTTCTAAACCCATATTCCCTCCGAGAAGTTAACCCAAGTTTGTGATTTCCCTGCAGGGGCAAGGGAGCCCACAAAACAATAGTTGCAAACATATATTTGGCCTCATAATAATCTCGCTGCTCTTGTGCTAAGTATACATACAGTTCCAGATGACAAAAATTAGTACATACAAATATGGCCTTGATATAATATCACTTTACCTGGGAAAATCAGCATCAAGAGAAACATAAAAATAACTTTGTAATTCTCAAAGTAAAGTTAGTCTTTTAAAATGTATTCTGCTCAGATGAAAAGAGCCCTTTGTAGGAACAACTAGCAAACTTGCTAATCTTTTAATTTGTATCAGAATTGACACCCAAAGTCCAGCCTAGGATTAAAAAACTTTGAGATATTAAAGTTTGCCTTTAGATACCAGAGAAGCCTCTGGCTCAACTCCCCTGTCTTTTAATTGGAACTTATCATTCAGAAGATTTGTAACCCACACTAAGGCCTATGAATTGTCTGTTATGAAGAAACTTACAGATCAAACAGTATGTACTGATAAGCTTGTTGCTAACAAGAAAGTACAATTTTTAACCTTTCAGAAAAGCAGATGTAGGCAGTCTCTCACGTGTAAAATTTATGTTTAAAATACACTTCTGTAGCATTCAATAAACAGACACACAATTATGATTCACCACAACTGAGTGTGTCTCCTTCCTTCGTCAAAACATACAAAGATTTTCCTGGTGACTCCGAGAACTCCCTCAAGTGTCCAGACAAAGAGCCAGTAGCATTGCAGGTAGGCCCTGTCCTGTCTTTATCCATGGCCACACATTTTGTTGGTTATTTTCTGATTTATTTAGCTGTGCAGTCAAATTATTTATGTGGGTTCTTTCTTCCTTCCTCAATAATGCTTGCAAAGCTGTAAATTTTGCTCTTAATAAATCTTTTGCCGTGTCCCACAAATTCTGATAGTACATAGCTTCATTCTCAGTTACTTCCAGGAATATGTTTATTTCCTCTCAGACCCACTTGTTGTTCAGTAGTGAGCTATTTAATTTCCAGGCATTAAAGTTATGTGTTTTTTCTGTTTGTAATTCACTTCTATTTTCAGTGCATCATGGTCTGTGAAGATAGTGCGATTTTTAGCCACTTGATCTTAAGAAGGTAATTTTATGGCTCAGTTTGTGGTATATACATGCATATATATATATATATACATATGGAGAATGTCCCATGTGAATTCAAGAAGAATATGCATTCAGATATTTGGGGATGAAAACCCCTCTATATATCTACTAACCCAACTCTTTCATTTCGTTCTTCAAATTCAGTATATTCTTGTTGAGGATTAGCCTGACAGATCAATCAAAAAGTGATAGAGTGTTGTTGAAATCTCCAACTTGTTGCTTATGATGTTTTTTTTGAGTCTATTAGAAGTGGTTTTAAGTATTTTCCTGGCGCCTCATTGCTGCATATATGTTTAGGAATGTGATTCTTTTCCTGAGATACATATCCTGTGATAATAAATGACCCTCTCTGTCTTTTATAACCTTAAGTTCTTTCAAAGTTGGCGTATAGTATATAAAATACCTGAGATGTTTACTCATGAAGATGTTTATTTTTATTTTAAACCTGAATAAATGTCTGACAGGGTGAAGTATTTGTGATGAGGTGTTCAATTTATTGAGTTTTACCCCTATATCCTACCACAGCCTTCAAGTCTGGAGGGTTGCTTGTGATAAATCTGCTGAAAAATTTTAAAGGTGCTTATTTTCATGTAGTTTCCTTTTTTGAACTTGCTTTTATCAGTATCATATCTATATGATTTTCATCACTGTGATTATTATGTGCCTTGGGGTACATTTGTTTGTATCTCTTTTAGCTGGTACCCTATGGGTGTCTAGTATGTGAGTGCATGTTCTTTGTAGCTCTCACAACTTCTCAGCAATGATGTCTGATTATTGCTTCTTTGTTGGAGTTTTATTTATGGCTCTCTTGAACCCCAATGATACTTTGATTTTTGTTGAACGAGTTAATCCCAGGAGTTGATTGTCATATCTTCATTTATTTATTAGCATTTTTTCATTTTTGGTTTGTTTTGTGTCTTTTTCACCCTCTGCTATTGTCTCAAGGTGTTATGCAGTTCATCTTCCAACTCACTTATTCTGTCCTCAGCAGCTGTACTCTGCTAGAGATGTCTTCCAGTGTGTTTTTCATTTTGCCTACTGTTTTTTCATTTTGTCATTTTTTGTTTGATTTTGGGCCACACCCTGTGGTTCTCAGGGGTTACTCCTGGATCTGCCCTCAGAAATCGCTCTGGCATGTTCGGGAGAACATATAGGATGATGGGGATTGAACTCAGGACCATGCTGGTTTGGCTACATGCAAGGCAAACTCCTTGCCGCTGTGCTATCTTTCTGTCCCCCATTCTGTCATTTTTATTTTAAATTAACTCATTTTCTACTTGCATATCCTCTTAATCTTACTAGCTGTCTTTTCTAAGGTTTTTTGATTTCCTTAAATATCCTCAACATCTACTCTCTAAACTCTTTATCAGAGAAGGTATATACATGACTAATAGTAGTCTTCAGAGCTAACAACATCTTCATTCACTGAGAGTTAAAGGGGTTCTTTGTTGCTTTCCCATTGTGATTTACCATTGTGGTGATATTTTTATGCGTTGTGGCTGGGTTATTTGACTAGAAGAAAAGTGTGGCTTCAGAGCTAACTAAAGATGCTGTGCTCTTCTCTGGGTGTACTTGCCTAGAGTTGAATCTGGCTTTTCTGAGTCAAGGAGTACCCCTCTGCTGGTCTGTCTATCTCCATCCAGAGGTATTTTTTTTGTTTTGGTTTTTGGGCCACACCCGTTTGATGCTCAGGGGTTACTCCTCGCTATGCGCTCAGAAATTGCTCCTGGCTTAGGGGGACCATATGGGATGCCGGGGGATCGAACCGCGGTCGGTCCTACACTAGTGCTTGCAAGGCAGACACCTTACCTCTAGTGCCACCTCCCCGGCCCCAGAGGTATTTTTTAACGACAGTTGCTCTAGGATGTTTTAAAAAAAAGTTGATCTTATGTATTGGCTAGTTTTTAGTTGGCCACTTTGGTCTCCAGTCAGAAGTCATTCTTCTTTGCATCTGACCAAGTTTCAATCACTAGCACCACATATGCTCCCCTAAGCATCACCAAGTGTGAATCCTGAGTACAGAGCCAACAAGATATAGTTTTTATTGAACTCTAGAAAAAATAAGTTATATAAAAGGTTATATAATAGGTCACATTCACTTTGATAGATAAAATGACAGTCATTGAATGTATGTTTTACTGACTAACAGACTACCAGACATTGAATGAATAATTTCCTATGTGTTGACTTCTGGTCTAACATAGAAGAACAATGTAGAGTCAGGTATCACGTACATTGGAGTTTTCGTTAATTTGGTACCATAAACAAGTATTTGCTGGTTGCATAAGTCTGGACAAACATCTAATATTATGATATATTTTGTGCTCAATAATGTATGCTTATTTTATAGTTATTATTTTAATAATATAGCTTTATTTTATATTATTCCTGCAACCTATCCAAAGGGTTTGAATGATAGGAATGAGGATAACATTATAATTTATTTCCGTTTCCCCAAGATTTATTGTTTTGAAACTTGGATAAAGTGGTTGATATATAAATAACTACAAGAAACTGAGGACTAAACTAGATAACATACTATATATAGTATGATATATGGTAAACTATATAACATACAAGATTCACTTTTTCCATTAAATTTGTTGTTTGAGACACAAGCTTTATTCATTTGCCCTCAGTCTGTTGGTGCCCCAGAAAACTGTAGGCATAAAATTGATGCCTAGTAGTTTAAAAATTCTATAAAAGGCAAGTTCTTTTATCTAAACAAGTTAAATATTATATAGCCTCAATAAAAATAAAGCCATTTAGTTCTAGGCAACTTGGATGAAATTGAAGGTTATTAGGTTGAGGGAAATAAGTCTGAAGCAGAAGGGCAAATACCAGATGATATCACTTATTTGTTGTATATATAGAAACAAATCAAAGGTATTGGCAATATCAAGTGAGAATTCTAGGTAGGAGGAAGGGGAGATGGAGAACAGTGAGGTGGATAGAAGTAAAACAAAGCCTTTCCTCTAAATTCTGGTACAAGACAAGGCTGTTCGCTCTCACCACTCCTCTTCAACATAGTACTGGAAGTTCTTGCTATAGCGATCAGGCAAGAAAAAGATATCAAGGGAATCCAGAGAGGAAAGGAAGAAGTCAAGCTCTCACTATTTGCAGACGACATGATACTCTACTTAGAAAACCCTAAAGACTCTACCAAAAAGCTTCTAGAAACAATAGACTCATATAGCAGGGTGGCAGGCTACAAAGTTAACACACAGAAATCAATGGCCTTTTTATACACCAATAATGATAGGGAAGAGACGGAAGTCAAGAAGGCAGTCCCATTCACAATAGTGCCACATAAACTCAAATATCTTGGAGTCAACTTGACCAGAGACGTGAAGGACTTATACAAAGAAAACTATA
>PVKC010045707.1:0-11148 GCA_004027635.1 Crocidura indochinensis | reverse complement strand
GAGAGGGAGAAGGAGTAGAGTAAAGAAGAAAATTGTCTGTCATAGAGGCAAGCTGGGAGTGAGGTGGGGTGGGGCACAGGAAGGTATCTGGAAAAGATGGCAGGAAATGAACATTGGTGAAGGCATGGATGCTGAAATGTTGTATGACTAAAACTTTAAATTATTCATGGCAATTTTTTAAAGGGGAAAGAAGATTATTGTGCTCAAGTAAGATGATTTAAAAGGTTTAATTAAAGTCTTTTCGGCTGGAGAGATGGCATGGAGGTAGGGCATTTGCCTTTCATGCAGAAGGGCAGTGAATTGAATCCCGACATCCCATATGATCCCCCGAGACTGCCAGGAGCAATTTCTGAGCATAGAGCCAGGAGTAACTCTGAGCGCTAACATGTGTGACCCCTCCCCCCAAAAAAAAGTCTTTTCTGTGTATGCATGTGTTAAAGAATAGAACATATGCCCATTCTGTTAGAGTGATTAAATACAGTGTTTGGGGCCTGAGAGATAATATAATTGGTAGGGCACTTGTCATGCATGTATCTGACCTGGGTTTGATTCCTAACATCACACATGATTCCTTGAGTTCTGCCAGGAGCAATCCCTGAGAAAGAGTCAGGGAAAAGCCAGGAGCACTGTCAAGTGTGACCCAAAACAAAACAAAAACTTAGAGATGTTACTGATATCCATTTGGGTAAGCATAATGGGACTAAGAATGTATTTGTTATTTACTTGTCTTTTCTAGTCTATAATTATCTTGAATCATCCTAATAATTTGTATATTGCATAATTTTAGCTTATTTTTAGATTTTATTTAATAATTTACAAAGTTGTCTGTAATACAGTTGATTTGGGCAATATTCCAACACCAAGCCCACCAGTAGTGTGGCATTCTCACAAATATTGTCCCCCATTTCCTACTCATTCTTTTAATTCTATTGCTTTGGCAAACAAAAAATTACTTATTTTATATATATCTTATTCCAATAAAATGGCAAATGGAATTATCAAAAAATATGTTAGTAAAATAAAATGTATGAAAATTGTTTTATCTCATAAACTATTAAAGTCATTGAGTGATTGCTAAGCTTTTGCTATTTGAGTTTTCTGCATTATTTGGATTTTCGTTGAATTTAGTTGTATTCTATGCTATTTTTCCATCTAATCTGTTACACCCCTACTAGGCTGCCATTAATCAGGAATTTGGAGTTGCTATATGGCTTCAGCCCTTGATCTAACACCATGCACAAAGGTCAAATCCAATTGGATTAAAGACCTTGATATCAGACCTGAAACTATAAGGTATATAGAGCAACACGTAGGTCAAACACTCCATGACATTGAGACTAAAGGCATCTTTAGGGAGGAAACAGCACTCTCCAAACTAGTGGATGCAGAGATAAACAGATGGGACTTAAGCTGAGAAGCTTCTGCATCTCAAAGGAAATAGTGACTGGGATACAAAAGTCACCCATAGAATTGGAGAAACTATTCACCCAATACCCATCAGATAAGGGGCTAATATTGAAGATATATAAGATACTGACAGAACTTAACAAGAAAAAAAATAACCTCATCAAAAAATGGGAAGAAGAAATGAACCATTTCCCAAATGGGCCGGAAGGCACATGAAAAAATGCTCCAGATCACTAATCATAAGGGAGATGCAAATCAAAACAACAATGAGGTACCATCTTAAACCACAGAGACTGACACACATCACGAAGAACAAGAAAAATGAGTGCTGACAGGGATGGGGAGAGAAAGAAACTCTAGCTTATATTTTGAAAATCAAATTTATAATGAAAGTATGATTACTTGTGGAGGGCTCCAGCAAGCATATGGAGCCTGGGGATTGAAACTGGGTAGACCAAGTGCAAGACAAAACTTACTCATTGTGCTCTCTCTCCAGCCCTGCAGATAGGTTTTTAATATTTCAGAATTTTAGTAAAAATGTAGATTTTTTTCTGATTATAGTCAAAATGAAAAGTAGCATGCATAGGTTCTGTTTTTTTGCAGGTATTTTTATTGTAGTTTCTTGCTTCACAATTGTAATTACCTGTTCGGTCCCAGTGTTTGAATTACAAATTTTGGTATAGAACTGTAACTGATTCTTTTTTTTTTTTAATGAAACTTTGGAGTTTAACAGTATTTTAAGCAGTGGAGGCTGGATACAGATGGGAAGAGAAGAGGCAGGTTATAAGTAGCATATGGACAATGGTGGGAAGTCTTTGGTACTTTGTTAGTGGTGGATATACAGTAAGTTTTATTTGAAAGTTAAGCATTAGTACTACTTTAACCATGTTCTCTCAGAAATATAAATAAAAAATATCTCTCCAACTCATCCTACTTACAACTTTATTTGTAGTTCCGTGATTTTCAAAGGATTCCCAAGTCTTCAAGCCTCTCTCTTTCTCCTGTCTTTTCATAGCATCAATGTGATCAATAACTTTATGTGACTTGGTAAAATTACATGTAATTACAGGTTCTGATACAAGTCATTATGTCTTTCTTGCGCTAGCTACAGCCTTTTTTTTAATAATATAATTTTTATTTTGATCATAGTGGCTTACATATTATTGACAATAATATTTTAGGTACTTATTTACATAAAGTCAGGGGATTCCCATCACCGATTTGTCCTCCCTACACCTCCATTTTCGTCCTACTCCCATATCCTCCTCCCTCACCCCCGGGGCTGCTAGAATATGCGGTTCCCTCTGTACCTAGCTTACTACTTAGTAGTCTTGTACCTATTTTGTCTTGGTGCCTCCCTTTTTTCCCCCTCTAACTGGGAGGCAGGACTAGATAGTTCAAGCTATGTGGTTTTGTTTGAAGAAGAGAGAAGTAATAAACTAGGTTTAAAAGTCTAATATTGCCAAAATGGGCGGAATTCTTCTAGAGGCTCTCATCATCGGTTTGAGAGACGAAGGAGAAAAAGAAGGTGAAACACCCCAACAGTTCAATAGGAAGTGTCAAATATCCAGTGAGCACTCCAAAAATAACGATTAAGCACCTCAAAATAAGCCATGGGCTTGAGATAAAAAAAAACATGACAGAGCACATAAAGAAAAGAAAGAAGAAAAGGAAATAAATATAAATGAGGACAACTTCAATAACCACACCAAAACAAAGAAATTGACAAAAACTAGATAGGTAAATAAAAATAAAAATAAAAAATAATAATAAAAACTGAAGATAAAAAATAATATATAAAAAAATAAAAAAATGTTTTGTGCTTTTTGTCTTTTTTTTTTTCCCCTCCTGCACAGGCACAGTAAATCTTGGGGTCATTCGAAAAGTAATTCACTCGGCCTAAGAGATGTGGGGTTTCTCCACTCTTGGAGTATATTGTCATGGGATTAACTATACACTCCATTCAAGTTCATTTACTCTCCCGGTGTTGCTTTTTGGTGTTTGGAAGACTTCTGCTCCGTTCTGGGTGATAAAATCAGACCTCTGTATCTAGAGATCTCAGTATATGCACAGGTCTGGGAGTGGGACTTATGATGAAGTCTTTCTTTGTGGTTCTAAAGTGTCTTTCTTTGTGGTTCCCTCAGTGTCCTTTTAATCTATCTTCTGTGGTTGGTGGTCTTGGTCTTTCCACTGATCCTAGGATGGAACCTAGGATAGCACCTTTCATTATATTTCCAGAAGTCCCATTCCATTGCAATTTTCTCTGCCAGACCTTTGGAACTGGGGATCATGGTTGTTGTGGAGGGGGTAGTTCAAATCCTAGACTGGGGCTTTTTTATTGGTCCCAAGATATATACAGTCCGGTTATGGTTCTAACCTTCTGTCATCTGTAAATCGCAATCTTGGCTTTTGGACCGACCAAAAGGGTGACAAGTCTGGAACTTAACTGATTTTACCAGGTGTGAACTAATTGTGACTACAAGTTTTTTTCCCCCTCTGGGCATTTTGAAGTTGTGCTGAGGATTTAATTTGATTTCCAGTTTAAGTCAAAGAGATACAAACCATATCAATGCCTAAGCAGAGAAGACATATATAATGAGGTAATAAAGTAAATATTCCAAAAAGAATTAGAGATATAAAACTCTATTGCCCTAGTGAGAGAGTCCTTATGTCTGTATTAAAGTTCAATGTCTTCCCACTTCTTTTTTTTTTTAAGATTTTCAATGCTTTATTGGTCCCAGCCAGGTAACAGTACTAGCAGTACTAACAGTACTTTATAACCACCACTGCATGATAAAAGGTTGTAGTAACTCCAAACTGATTGCAGATATATCCTGTTTTTCAGCTTCTTTGTCTTTAACCTCTTAGCACAAATCCACAATCCATGCAACTTATTGATAACAAGACCTTTAAAGGAACAACAAAGACAAGCTATCTTTGTCAGATACTCAAAAATACGGATGTGACTAGATAGCCTGACTTCCACTCAGCAAAGGTTTCACCGGTTCTGGTCTGCTACAAATGTCTCCTCTGGAGGCCCCCGTACCGACAAAAAAACAAAAAACAAAAACAAACAAACAAACAAAAAAAAAAACAGATATATTCATCAAGTGAGTCTGTCTTTTCCCGAAATGTTGCAGATCAGTTACTACAAACAGAATGGCGACCTTCGAGGAAAATTGTCACTATGGGCTCCTTTTTAACCACAGCAAGTACGTGCAAGTTGCTGCAGCTTTGATAAGGGCCACGCCTTCCCACTTCTTATTTCTTGTTTCTTGTGAAGACTATTTACTATTTACTATTTACACATACAGCCTGAATACTCCTCTGTATCTTGTAAAATACTTCCAATTCCTTATCTAAAACCAATTTTACTTGAGCTCTTCAAGTGGATTTTTCTTTTTTTGTGACTAATAAATTCTAATTAAGAGGCTTGCACATGGTTTTTTATGCTATTTTTACTTGAATGGGGAAAATGAACTTTAGGTTTTGAATATGTTTATGTATAGTTGAATATAATCTCAGAATAATTGAGCAAAGTATTCTAGTTGACCCTTGAAAGCCTCTGGACTACTCAATTGTATTAGCAGAATGAAATCTTGTCATTATTGAGAAAGCCTTTATAGCAATTGTTATAAATCTTTAAAATATACTAGCTGTTAGTTGAATTAATAGAATAGAATCTTGTCACTAAGTAGGGTTTTGACTATTAGAAATCTCTGTTTCAGGCCTTTCTTAAGGACTGTCTGTTCTTAAGTTGTGTTACTAAGATTCTCCTGTGAAATATTGGCTCTAAGTAAGTCAGAAAATTGGTTGCTTTATTGGTGTTTTATAAAAGCTTTATATGATATTTGTATTTTAAGATAGATTTTGAGAAGTCTAATGAACTAAATATCCATGAACATGACATCCAATTAAAAACTAGGAAATTGTTAACTTCTACTAAATGACATTCCCTGTCATCTCCTGCCTGTTCTTTATAACCAAAGGTGATTTGTAATGTATCTGTGCTGTTAAATCCTTTGTTGGGTATTTGTGAATCCACGAACAGTCCCCAGAATGAGAAATTACTTCCCATCCCCTTGTCCCCTTTCAGGGGGAGACCTTGGTAATATTTATCCGCAGCAAATAATAATCCACACAGACAAGAGGGTTAGGGTGTAAAAGATTGGGTAAAGAGAGAGATCGAGAGAATCCTCTTGTAACCTGCAAACAGCTTTCGAAAAAGGACCCCTCTCCCCTGTCCATCAAGCTATTTATTGCCAACTCCACAGCGCCCCCACCTGGAAGGTCTAGGTGGGGCAATAGTCACAGAACAATTCTAAGGAAATATTTTTATATACAACAATTCCAAGAATAATCTTATGGAAACTTTTTCATATACTACAGTGATTCTACTAATATATACTTTCCTTTGCACTTTAATATAGAATAATTTTATCATGAATATTTCTAAAATATACTTAATTTCTGAGCATTCTAAAAACAGTGCTTCCCAACTTGTTCAATCATGTCATACTTTCTACTTAGAGATATTGTTCAGCACCTTAAAATCAATACTAGTTATGTTACTCCACAGATTTTAGAACTCCAGCTAATATTCACCAGCAGAAATAAGGAGATCAGTACTTTGTAACTTTGTCATTCTGTACAGTTCTTATAGAAGTTGATAACATATATTCGCTTGTATTTTTGTTTCTAAAATTTATCTTTATATATGCACATAGATCTAGTTCATTCATGCCATAGCAGGCAAGACTCTGACAAGATGCTTCTTTAAGTCTATTTTAATAAGCAAGGAAACTAGAGAGGTCAGGGGCTTTCTGACAACACCCAATGCCAAAAGAGGGAAAAATAGGGAGAGAGAGCTGGGTTTGGGACCAAGGAATGGTCAGATTGAGGTACAGGTACAGGTAAAGACAAAGGATAAACTGTAGAGGAAAATACACCCAAATTCTGTAGAAATCAAAGAGCAAGTCACAGCCAGAAGAAACTCCTCTCCAGTCTGCTGCTCCACCAACTGCCACTCACAACTCCCAATTTAAAGCTCCCAACTCAAGCTGCACTGGGGCTGCATTTTATACTGCCAAACTGCCAGCCAATGACAACTGGTTAAGGTTTTTCTTAAAGAGGCAGACCTTTTTATGGCTGCTGCTAGGATATAGAAAGGCAAAACAACAAGTATAGTATAACAAAGATCTTACTGGCATTAATACTTTTAAGGCATACATAATATTAATATGTGTTGGGCTCTGAAAAGATTATTTTGTCCAGCAATGGCATATATATTTCACTTTACATCCATATCCATTTAGTTAATAGTGTTTTCCTGGAACACTTTTGAAAATATGTTTTGAGTCCCTATTATTTGGTTAAGGAGGCACTGCTAGGGACCCCAGAGATGATATGGCTGCTAGGGTATTTTCCATGCAAGTACCTGATCTGTACCCCAGAACCACACATAATCTGTTGAGCCTTATCAGGAGTGATGCCTGGAGGAAGAGTCAGGAGAAAACCATTAGCACTGCAAAGTATGGTCCCAAAACAAAATAAAACAAAGCACCATAAAAAAAATTAGTAATCTGTTAATAATATCCATCTAGGAATGTGTGATGGGGCTTTAGATATATTTGATACTTTCTTTTCGTAGTCTATAATTATTTTGAATCAACCTAATAATCTATATTATATAATATCTAGATTATTCTCTTTTTTTTTTTGGTTTTTGGGTCACACCCGGCAGTGCTCAGGGGTTACTCCTGGCTCCATGCTCAGAAATTGCTCCTGGCAGGCACAGGGGACCATATGAGGCACCGGGATTCGAATCGATGACCTTTTGCATGAAAGGCAAACGCCTTACCTCCATGCTATCTCCTGGGCCCAAGATTATTCTTTTTTTGGAAATCCATATTTACAATAAAATATAAAGGGAAAAGTTCCATGGAGGTTCTAATATTTTTTTAGGTAGTTTATTATTTTCTTTAACTAGTTTTGCCCAATAAGCTTTTCTCACAAATATCCAAAACATTCCATACCTTTTGTAAATCACATTTCATCATCATTATTTATACATAAGCTAAAATTCAGATAGAATTCTCTTTAATATCATTCATTTCAGTAGGTTGAAATCAACTTTATATTTTGCCCAGTAAAATTAAAAACTACCAAAGTAGCAACGTTCTTCATACTCCCCAGAGCCTATTAAATATTATTTTAAAGATAATATCTTTTCTTGTCCTTCACTTGTGAATCTTTGGTTAGGAAATGGTCATAAAAAGCTTCAACTTCCAATTGAATAATGTGTTCTCAAAAGTAGCTGCCAAGTGTAAATACCACTGATATACACTCATGCATATGATAGTATATAAATAACAAGGAAAGTATTGCAAAGGTCAATCAATTATGTATAGGTCAGAATGTTTTCCATCTGGATTGAGTCATTTTAGCAAATGACATCATGTGTCCTTTGGAGTCTATTGTGAAATGTGCCTTGAGTCATTATAGATTGGCTTCTTCTCTGGGTAACCAGGATGGCAGTGGTAAAGCTTAATAAATAAATGTATTTAGACTCTACAGGAGTATATTTGCATAATTATGTTGTAGTGATGAAAGCTTCTTATTCTGGAGAGAACCTTTGGGAACCAGCCATAACTTTTTCATTTCTAATCCTTCTTGGTTAGTTTTTTTTTTTAATGTTTTTAAGAACTTGAAAAAGAAAGAACTGGAAATAAGCCAAAAGCTCTTTGCATAACTACAGTGGATTTCTCCATGAAATTGCCAAGAGGGAATCAATAGTTATAAGTCTTGAACCCATCTAATTCTCTCTCAACTTTACCATTCTCTTTTGGAATGGAGCTATTCAAACCTAGTAAATTTGGTTTATAATTTTACCTGATCTGAGGGTTAGTGGTCATATTACAGTCCCTGGCTCTAGAATGACTGTAGGGTGGGGTGTTTGATGACATGGAAAAGAGTATTGACATTTTCCAATTAACCCAATTTTAATTGAATTTAGCCTATAGACCAATAAGAAGAGCTGATAAACTTATTCATTTTTTGTTTGGTTGGGCTTGAGAAAGTAAATCCTATTTGGTGATAATGAATTTTCATTTCCCTTTCCTTCAGGATAGTTTGGAAAGGTTAAAATTTGTTCATTTTTTAAAATGTAGGATGACAGAATTAAGAATGTCTTAGAGTAAAATTGTGCTTCAAAGGCATTTATAGTCATACTCCATCTTAGATTGATTCTGATTTTGGAGGAAAAATTTCTGGACATTCATAGCAAAGATGAAAAAAATGGTCCTTGACGTTAGGAAGTTCACAATCTAATGGGAAGGAAACCACAACAACACAATTGCACAATATAAAATCATAGCTTCACTAAGACGGTATGTACAGATGTGGCCATTTGATATTTTTGTATGTATTTCATATTATATTATTATAGCCTATATTAATTAGGCCCTAAATAACAAAATTCTATCTATACTTATTCTTACTATCAAGGTATATTAAGAGTGAACTTTTGGCTTTCACCATGACTGCTCTATAATTTTGGATATTCATAAACTATGTGACTTTCCTCCTCTTGAAAGTTATTTATTATTCTACATACGCTCTTAAGTCTTAACTACCTTTCAGTAAAACCCCACAGAGTGGTAGAGATTGTTCTCTGATCATTTCTACACAAACATCAAATACAAAAATATGGTTAAAATCTGATGAATAAATCAAGTTGCAATAGTTTTTGTGGTGACTAACAGCTTGATTTCACTGTGCATTCTTCACCAGTCCATACACATATTATTATAATGGACTGAGATTACAATCTATGGTCATGAACTGACGAGCCGATTCACTGTAGTATAAAGAGAAACACACACACAAAAGAGACTTATAATACTTCTCATTCCCTTATAGTCATGACAAAAAGAATATAACCCACTATCCATAAAATTTCTTTATTTTATTTTATTTTTCTTTCTTAGGCAGGAGGGCAGGAGGGCAGGCAAAGCTCGGGGCTGGGGAAGGGGCAGGGACAGGGGGAAAGGGCTCTATGAAATTTCTTATAGCTTATATTTTTGGTCTTATAGCTTATGTTTCAAGATAGGGAGGGAAGAAGTGTTCTTTTTTCTTTTCTTTTTTTTAAACACTTATATATCTATATTGGATCACCATTTATAAATAAATTTTTGAGTCACTATGAGATATAATTACAATATTGTTTAGATTGACTTTCATTCATACAATGTCCAAAATTCATTCATTCACCAGTGCCCATTTATTGTCACAAATTTTCCCAGTTTCTCTCATGCCCTTCCCTTTGTACAATGTCCATGCATGACTCTATGACAAGCATTTTATCTTTTGTTCAAATGTATTTTTATTTTTTTGTTTTATGCATCGTTATTTACAATACTTTAATGACAGGGCTTCAATCATGCAATATTCTAACATCACACACCCTTCACAAGAGTGTCCTAACACACACATGCCTCACTTGCTTATTGACAAACTTTTTGGCTATTCTGAATAATGCTGTGCTAAAACATATAGTACTGCAAATGCCTGTTTTGAATCGCGTTTTGGGGTATGCTAAGAAGTGGAATTGCTGGCTCCTATGGAAGCTCAATATTTTTTGTGGAATTGTTGGATTAAACTATTAAAATGAAATTTCAGATCTGGTAAAGGTATATGAAAGTTTGTAAATACGTTAACTTTCAGAATCACCCCAACCTGAAAATATACTTTCTCATGCATTATGTCTTTTTCATCACAAAGGTTGTCAAGTGGGAGTAAGATAGTAATTCATTCCATACACACATCATACTCACTCTGTCCTACATACTCATTTTGTCAGGGGGAAGGCATTTTGAGGCTGAGAGCCTAGCATCCACACCAACAATAAGCAGAGACTACAGAAAAACTTGACTTCCAATATACTTGACTTCCAAGAGGAAATTATAATTTCAGCCTTCTCTTTCTTGTCCTTTTAATGATATGGTCTTTGGAAAGGAATTCATTGTACTATCTCTTGTTTGATATCTAATAGTGGCTAAGCAAAGCTAAACCTAAGATAGAGATCTGAGGCTGAGACCTTAGCTCTCACAATTGTCACAGTAAATGACAATACTTTTTCTACTTTATATGAGGAATACTAATTGAGAAGTTTGTCCATATGCTTAGGTTATATAATGTTTCTTTTTTTGATATCACAGATTAAGGTTAATTTTTATGGTGAATATTTCATGATTTGCTTTCTGTTATGAGGCAGGCAAATTGAAGGTGATGAAAACTGATGGGTGGTGAAGATAAAAGAGCAGTGTTGACCTTTTGGTAAATCATTTATCATTCTGCTTTATCTGAGAGTAGTTTTCCAGTTGCAGCTCTTGTTTGTTAATCACTGCTTTTGAATTTCAATTCTAGAGACAGGTTGCCTTGTTTTAGATGGACTTTTCTATTTTATTATTTTCATTTAGTTATTGTTGTTATAGCTATTTTACTTTTTTAAATATTTTTTTAAAAATTTTATTTTGATTATAATGGTTTACATATCTTTCACAGTAATATTGTAGGTACATATTAACATTGAATTCAGGGAATTCCCATCACCACATTTGTCCACCCTCCACCCCGTTCCCAACTTGTATCCCATATCCCCCATCTTCACCCCCCAGGCTGCTAGAATAAGTGGTCCCCTTTGTGTCTAGCTTGCTACTTAGTGATCATATGTCTGTTTGG
>PVKC010045706.1:0-11345 GCA_004027635.1 Crocidura indochinensis | reverse complement strand
GCATCTGGCATAAGACCAACTACAGACTCAGGGCATACTATGTTGTCTAACCTCAACACTTTTACTGTGCTCTAGTAAAAATTCTTCAGAATCATGGTCGTCGCAGTCAGGTTTATGAAGTTTTTTTGAACAGATCCTATATCGAAGTCAGGATGGAGCATCTTATGGTTTCATCTCACCATGAAAGCAAATTATTGCTGTTACCTAGTCGTCAGGGTGTCATATGAGCCTACTCTGGAGCAAGTCAATGCCAAGGCAGCATTAGGACCATCCCTAGTAGAAGACCAATTCCTGATGCTGGTGTAGAAAACCATGCTGGGTTCATAGATTGGATTCAACGTTCAGGGGTGAATAGCCGTTGTCCTATTTTCTGGGGGCTAAGCCTAGTCACTATGACAAGTGTTCAGGGTGTAAGTCCCCATTGCAATATAAAATTTATGTGTTCTTATCTCTATTAGATAATAACTTGTTTCCACATGTAGGATTTCCCCATTTTAATGTGCTTATACACAAAAAGAACAATGCCACATGGTTCTACTGGTGCCTATGGGGGCAAAAATAACAAGCCAAGCAAACTTAATATCCTAATTCTAATATGAACTCGGAGCACAAGAGGGACTTATCTACCTAGAATGTCCTACTATATATATCCCAAAAAAGGAATGAGGAAAACTACATAAGAAAATAGACAATAAGAATTATACCTATTAAGGAAATGTGTCTAAAGAAATACTCAAAGGAGATATACATGTCTCTTTAAATCAGGGGTCTCAAATTCCTGGTGGGCAAAAGGCCCTCCGTACAACATTTTGTGGCCCTGCCCTAGAGGAATCTTTTTTGTTTTGTTTTGTTTTAGTTGTTTGGGTCACAACCCCCAATGTTCAAGGCTTACTACTGACTTTGCACTCAAGGATCACCCCGACTTTGCCTCCTGCGGCCCAAAGGTAAACTGATTTTGATACCCCTGCTTAAGTCTTTTGAAATAGTCTAGGGTAGATAAAATCTGAAACTCAGATTTAGCTTGTGAATGGTCTTGTGGAGTCTGAAAAATAGCACCCAGCAATCACATATTAGGAAATGTCCTTAATCTGGGGGCTGCTCAGAAATTGAATTTGGTAGAAAACAATAGTCCATAGTGAAAGGAGATGGGGGAAAATTGGCTGCTGAGAGCAAATCAGCAGCAGCAAGAGTGGGAGCCTCTTCTTCTGGCTGAGGCAAAACCGGCTAGGAATCTGTCTTTTTGCTTTGGGAGCTAGTTGGCAGCTGGCTAGGGTGAAGAGAACTTTCTGGTTTCTGAAGAGTTAAGAGCTGAGGGTAAAAGGCTTAAATGGGGGGAAATAACAGCTCTGGGGTTAGAGAGTAAAGGGATTGAAAAGGATTTGTAAGGAGTTAAGCAAAGGGAGAAGGCACAATTATACACAACAGGGGGAAGGACAATATAAGACGTAGACAAACTTTTTTTATATTACAGTCCAACATTGGACAGATTGATTTGACCAACACATACACTCAACTGTGTTCTTTTTTTAAAAATCATATGTGGGGCCAGAGAGATAGCACAACAATAGGGTGTTTGCCTTGCATGTGGCAAACCTCGAACTGACCAAGGTTCATTTCCCAGTATCCCAAATGGTCCCCCAAGCCTGTCAGGAGCGACTTCAGAGCACAGTGCTAGGAGTAACTCCTGAGCATCGCTGGATGTGGTCCCAAATAATAATAAATTAAAAAAAACATATGCCTTTTAAATTTAATTCTATAACTAATTGGTTTGTTTCAATAACATTTGATTATTTATCCCTAAAGTTTATACTCCAGGAAGATAATTATCAGGTTTTTATTTGAGGATCTTGTAGAGAATTGTTTAGGTAGATTTAATGTTAGGAATTATATACATCCTCAGCTCTGACTTTTTTTCCCACCTTATGACCTCAGTTGGTCTTTTGTTTTTGATGTGGTTATTTAGCAAACTCATAATAGAATGCTTCAGAGCTTCAGTGAAAAATTTTAATAGAATTTTTCATAGATTTTAGTGGGAATTTAGTATAGGATATGTATAGATGTCTTGAACTTTTCCAGTGCTAACCTCTTTCACTTGAGAATTTTTATGCAAACTCATGGATATAGATTAAAAAATAAGATATGTATATAAATAAAAGTCACAGAATGAAGCATAAAGAAATGTTTTTAATTTTTATTTAATTGAAGAACTATGATAAGTTATTGATAGTTGAGTTTTTGGCATATAATATTTCAACACCAGTTCTACTACCAATGTCAACTCCCATCACAGTGTTCCCATAAATCATCAACCCCCATTCCCCAACCCCAGCTCTCCCACCCTTTGTCTGTAACCTTGGCATGTACATTACAGAGTTTGGTGATTGCAGCTTAGATCTCATATTTTCAGTGGTATTGAATCTGTGCTTTGGATGTATAACTACAATTCTTTCACTTTACCAGTATAACCAAAGCACTAGCCCCTGTTTGCCCCATTACTTCCCCTTTTTACCTTCTTTGTTCATGCCTTGATTTTTTTCTCTGACATTCTCTTTTCTGAGCTTTAGATAAAGGGTGATTAAAGTGATTGGAGATTCTACAGCCTCCACATTCATACAACTTCCTCATACTTAGCTTTATATGGGATTGTAATGAAATTGTGGGCAGTTTAAGAAGCTACGGTATAGAGAAATCCTTGGTCCACTATATATTAAATCCCTACTTAAAATTTTACTACCAATATTTTCCATTATTTCCTATAATCTGTACTATCTTGAATCCTTAATTTTATAGGTGGTATAAAACTTAAGGTGGTATAAAATGCTAGCACAGGGCATTGTTGAACTTACATGCTTGAACATCATGCTTGTCCTTTCCCCATCTCACATCCAACCATATCCTCTTAATTCTGTCAAATTATTTTCCTCAATTGTGTCCCCTTCTTCACCTCTTCACATCTAATTACCTTCTATTATCTCTTATTTTTGAGTCTGATGCTGTAGATATGAAAGCCCAGGGATCACCAGGTTAACTACTAGTGGTATTGAGAAATGGGGGAGTAGCATTGATATTTTAATAATCTTGATCCTTCTGATCCATGAACAGGATATATGCCTCTATTTCTTTGTGCCTCTTCTTGAAGCAATGTTTTGTAGTTTTCTTTCTATAGGTCTTTTACCTCATTAGTTAAGTTGACACCAGGGTATTTGAGTTTCTGTGGTATTATTTTGAATGGGATTGTTTTTTAAATGTCTATCCTCTCTATTGTAATTTGTATATAAGAAGATCCTTGATTTTTGTGTCTTAATTTTGTAGCCTTTCATCTTGCTATACAAATCTTTCTTTTACACTTTATATAAAATTAGAAGACATGGTTCCCACCTTCAAAGACTTGGAAATAGTTCAGGTTAAGTCTCATTCAAAATTCATAGGAAAAAGAAAGGTTTGGTTGGTGAGGTTAGGGTGAGGTAATCTTTTTCTTTTTTTTTTCTTTTTTTTCTTTTTTTTTTTTTTTTGGTTTTTGGGTCACACTCGGCAGCACTCAGGGGTTACTCCTGGCTCTATGCTCAGAAATTGCTCCTGGCAGGCTCTTGGGACCATATGGGATGCTGGGATTCAAACTACTGTCCTTATGCATGCAAGGCAAACACCCTATCTCCATGCTATCTCTCCAGCCCCAGGATGAGGTAATCTTATAATCCTTTTATTCCATTTTTTTCAAAATATGGAAAATAGCTATGGTTGATCACTTGCTTGGCAGCATAGAGACAGATGAAATAGTTTTAGGTTATATCCATATCCTAGACAAATGTAGAATGGCTTCTCCTAGGACCTAAAATATAATCAGGATCCACAGTTGGCTAGCAGGCTGTAGCTTGCCCAGAATCTTAGCTCACTTGCCCTGTTATTTGTTCATTTTCTCTGTTTCATAAAAGCTAAACACTGGATGTGAGCTGGTACTGTGCTGACTCTCCAGGAGCAGAATTCATGGAGACCTGGACCCAGCCTCCACCAAGGGCTGACAGATTATTTTGGGAGGCACCTCTATGGAATAGACCCAGAGAAGGGGCTGATAAATTGTTCAGGAAAGCCTCACAGAGCTCTCCCCATTCATTTCAAGGTTCTATGCCTTAGGGACACCGTAGGAACAAAGATAAAAGAATATGCCCAAGAATCAGTTGCCTTTTCCTGAGATGGGGACTGCAGCCACTCATACTGCGCTCATTTGTATATTAGAAGCTACCTAGTATTGTGGGGCATTCAGAAACACCAAGACAAAGTAACCCAAATATTCCAACTGGGGGATAATATGAGTAGTGGAAATAGAGAAAGCATATTTTTACTTTCATTGTACCATAGATGAGACTTAGCCATTGATTATGGAGACTCAGGTAAAGGGAGATGGAGAATTTGGGTAGAAATCTTGTGAGTAGATGGGGGTAAAAACTGGATTGTACATGGTCCTGGTAACACTCCTCCTGGGGCCTGCATGTGAGACTTTTTTCCTAAAAGTCTTTGGACTGTTAATATGATAATTTGACCTGTGTAAAAAGGAGCAACTCAGTCTTCTGGAAGAAGAGAGGATTACTACTGTGTCGCTCCCCTGGAAGAGAGATGGAGACTTTCTCCTAAGAGAGTTGAAATATATGCTACTTAAGGAGGAAAAAATGGGATCCAAACTGGAAGTAGGGAGAGATTTTTGCTTTTGTGTTAAAACTTCTGTTCACTCCTAGGAGTCAACTTGAGAATAGAGAACTTGAAAAAGGCAAAATAGCTCCCACTGGTGTGGGAGTTTTAGGGAACTCTTGCTAGAGAGATCTCCAGTCTGCAAGCAGAAGAGAGGGACCTCTGTGGAAGGGGCTGCCAAAAGTCCCAGGAAAGTTTGGTACCAGCATAAGATTTCAAGATGACATTCTACTCAGTATGTGTACATCAAATTTATACCTGGTTATTTCTGGCCATGGATCCAAATTTCAAGAGGATGAGAAAATACCAATTTGGATCTTTAGAAAATTCCTATCCCATAGTTTCAGTCTACTTTCTACATGCATCTCTTTTTATCTCCCTTAGGAAGATATATAGGGTCACAGTAGAACACATGTGGAAAAAACCTAATAAATTTTTGTAAAGCACATCTTACAGTATTGGATGATACCCTTGTTTTGGAATCTGTGAAATAATAGGGAACTCATAATAGAATTCAGAGGATCAGTGAATTTGGATGATAAGAAACAAAATTACATTTTGGGCCAGAGAATTAGTATTGTGCTAAGGTGCTTGTCTTGCTTGTCCATACCTTAGTTATTCAAACCCCAGCACCACTTATGTTCTCCTGAACACTAATAATAGCCCTTGAACACTACTGGGTGTACCCCTTCCAAAAATTATCTTTATTTTGATGGAGTTGTAATAAAGAATGGTTCCCAAATAAGCCATATTGTCAGTATTTTTTACTATTAGAGATCATAGCTCTTACTATCCTATAGTTGCAGAAAATAGCTGAAAATATTCATGTTGCTTATCACTGCCTTAAGTTTGTAGGAGTTATTAGACCCACCCCTCCATGAATCTCCATCACTTAATAATTAAGTGCTTAGATAAAAGTAGTACAAGCTTGATTTAAAAAATGAAAAGCCTTACTTCAGTAAACTTGCTTCTGTTTTTAAATTTACATTTTGTGCACTTAAAATTATTATTCTGAGCAAATTTTCTGAGTTTCACTGCTGGCTAAAATGGTCCATGGTACATGAAAGGTTAATAACCTTTAGTAAATTGTGGCATTCGACATCCACCTGGTGGCAGCATACTCCTTAAAGGGTAAACCTAGAATCAACAGTTATGAGCAAACCTTCAGAGTGATAGTATATGTGATTATGATTTTTAAACATTTTTAACCACAACTCATAATAGTATAGTTGTGTATAAGTTTTGCACAAACAATTCTTGACTTTTTAAATGTGATACGATGATGTGTTTAAAAAGAAAAAAAAAACATTTCAATCTTTTCTTTGTGGAGATTGTAAGATAATACAGAAGGTAAAGCTCTTGCCTCACATGTAGCTGAACCCTGTTCAAACCTTAATATCACGTAGGATTCCTTGAACAAAATCTGTAGTCACCACTCCTGCACACAGAGCCTTAGATAGTACCTAAGCATTACCTGCTACGACTCCAAAACCAGAACAACAGCACCAAAAATCCAGTTGACTCAGTGAATGCCATGCTGGTTCCAACATGCCAACGTGCACTCACTGAGTCACATTGCACTCTGCTTCCAGATCTGTGATCCATTGAACTTTATGTTAGTGTCCCCAGGTATAGCGACACATTTTCAGAGACATAATACTTATATTTTAAACAACTGTCAGCATTATATGAATGACTGTCACAGAATTTAAATGTTTTGCTTGATATGCCAGTCATATACAGTGGAGTACTCTTAAATATATTCTCTGTCGAAATATTTCTATCATCATGCAAAGGTTTTTGTGCTCATTTTCAGTTACTTCCTCCCGAGGCAATCACTGTTCTGATTGCTTCCATCAGAAATTTAGGGTATTTTTGATTTGTTTGTTTTGTTTTATTTTTGGGTCATACCCGATAGCACTCAGGGATTAGTCTTGGCTATATGCTCAGAAATCGCTCTGGTTTGGGGGACCATATGGGATACTGGGGATCAAACTGAGATCCTTCCTGGAGAAGCTGCATGAAAGTCAAACACCCTACCACTGCACTATCATTCCAGTCCCAGAAATTTAGTTTGATGTTGTACAGTCTAATTGGAATTATATAGTATGTATATATTTTAGCTAGACTTTTGCCTGGCAAAAGTGTCTCTGATATTAATCCATATTGAGTATATCAATAGTTTAGTAAATAGCTTTCCATTTCATGGATTTTTTTAAATGTGGCTGCTGTTCAATTTTTCTTTTGTTTTCCATTTAGTTGTTATGAATAAAACTTCTGTAAACTTTTAAGATATAGATCCTTGTGGGCATGTGCACTTCAGCTCTCGGGGAAATATCTGAGGTGGAAATCTGAGTCACCTATTAAATCTGTTTATCTCTAGGAAAACTATAAGAGGTTTGCCAAAATGATCAATCCATGTTATACCTGAGCAACATTTGGTGAGGAATCAGTCTTTTTCTTTTGAATTCTGTGTCATGAAGTTATATTACTTGGTGGTTCTATATCAGTCTGATAGCTGATGTTACTTTTCCATGTGCCATTTTTATAAACTACTTTTTTACCTTATCTGTAAGGTGACAAAAGTTTATGTTGTTTGTTTTTGATAATGATGTGTAAGGAATTTTTTATAGTTTGAATACTAGCTACTTAAATAAAATATATGTACTATGAATGTTCTCCAAGTTTTACATATATATTCATTTTACTAATGGTGTCTTTTGATGAAAAATGGTTTCAATTTTGATCACCTTAAATTATATTTAATGTTTCCTGGGAACCATTTAAAATACTCTTATTTATTACTTTTATTTCTGGGTCAAGTCCAGAAGTGTGCACAGATCTTATTTCTGGCTCTGTGCGCAGTGATCACTTCTGGTGGTGCTCAAGGGACCATTTGTGGTTCAGGGGATGAAACACAGGTCTACTATGTAAGAGGCAAAAATGCCTTACCAAATGTACTATCTTTCTGATCCCTAAGAATACTCTGACCCCTAAGAATAATAAGATTGATAAAAAAAAAAACAACGTTGACTTTTATGGGTAGGTATATGATTCACCCCAAATTAACTCTTTTGTTTATGGTTTGAGGTAGACATTGGGTTTTATTTTCTTCCATATCTATATGGAAGAATACACACACACATATATATATACATATATACATATAATATATATATATTCCTACCATTAAAAGACTGTCCTTTAGAGGCTAGAGCAGTGGCACAAGTGGTAAGGCATCTGCCTTGACGCGCTAGCCTAGGATGACTGCAGTTCAGTTCCCTGGCGTCCCATATGGTCTTCCAAGCCAGGAGTGATTTCTGAGCACATAGCCAGGAGTAACCTCAGAGTGTCACTGGGTGTGGCCCCCCAAAATATTGTTCTTTACTATAGAATTATAGCACAGAATTAAAGAAAAGAAGAGCCATAGGTGCAGAGATGACTTTTTCCCAAGAATCAGAAGACAAACTTCTTAAACCATCCCTAACCCTCTGAACTTCTTAGACCAACCGTAATGTACACTATAGGTCTTATTTTTCTTTCTTTAGAACTACTGACAATCAAAATTATAAATACATATGCAAGGCAAGTGCTGTAACCCTAGTAGGTAAATAGGAAGAAAAGAAGGAAGGAAAGAATTAGAGAAGGAAAGAGAGAGAAAGAGAAGAAGACTAAGAGTATAGGTTAAGGATGGCCTAAGAAATCACCAATATCTGGATTATAGTATAACATGTCTGGAGAATGGGAGATAATCAAAGCTGGACAAAGAGAGATTACCTTTAGATTATAGAAAAAATGTCAGTGAAAGAGAAGTGGAGGGTAGAAGCAAGAAGATGAGGTCTGACAGTATGATAGTGGCAAGGGATAGGGGCCTTAGGCTCAGCAATGGAATCTCTACATATCTAAGCTACTAGACACAATAGTCCTGAAAGTGTGACATACAAAATGAAACAGTTGATTTTAAATACATCTGTCAAAGTCTAAAGTGATAGCACCATGGATAGGACATTTGTCTTGCAGTTATCAAGGTTCCATCCCCAGCATCTCATATGGTTTCCCTCCTCCTGCAAAAAAAATTACCTGCTAGAAGTAATTCCTGAGTGCAGAGCCAGGAAGAACCCCTGACCATTCTGGGTGTGGCCCAAGAAACCAAACTAAATTAAATCAAACCAAAGTACCTGTCATGAAGTTAAGTTGGGTAGTAGAAAAGAACATGGGGTTATTGGTAGAGGGATGGGATCACATGGTGTTCAGATTGGGGTGAGAACATTGTACGCCTGATACCCTATTGTTAACAACTTTGTAAATCATAGTTTTAATTAAAAATCAGGCCAACAAAATATAAGGGGCTGGGGAATAGCTCAAATGGCATAATATAAATGCAAGGCCCTGAGATTGGTCTCAGCACTGCATGTCTTCCTTGACCCCAGCATTGCCAGCTGAGAACCTAATTGCCTCCAGCATCATTGGCCCTGGCCTCTGTGATCCCCAAGTACCACCTTCACAGGCAGGGTTGAGCTCTAATAGAACTGTCCTTAGCCCAGCATTAGCTGGTGTGATGTTTGCATAAAATAAATAGGGTGGCCAATAGTTAAAATGACTGGAGCACGTGCTTTGCTTGTCAAAACCCTGGATCTTACCCCTTAAACCACTTGATTTTCTTTTTTGAGGGAGAGTTTTAGGGGAGCATTCCTAGAGTGAGGGGTTACTCCTGGCTCTGCACTCAGAAATCACTCCTGATGGGCTTCTGGTATCATATGAGATGCTGGGATCAAACTCAAACATGCAAGGCAGTCTTTCCCACTGTGCTATCACTCTAGCCACAGATGATTTTCTAAGTTAACCATGAGAATTATAACTAAGAAAAGTCCTGGGAGAATCCTCCTTCACTGTACCCAGCACTGTTGAAGTGATTCTAAAACCACAAATAAAATTATGGATTCAACTTTTTAGTTACAATAGCCACATTTCAAGTGTTCAGTTGGCATGTAGATTATTTCTTATCATGTTGAATTGTGCAGATGTAGAATATTTTTTATTTTTCAAAAGTGTTGGATGACAGTTGCTTATAAAATAACAAGAGACACATTTCAAGGCATGATTTTTACAGCATATTTTAGAGAAGCAAAGTTTTCACAACTAATTCATCTTAGAACCGGTTCTCTCTCATTCTTCAGTGCTTCTGTTTTCATTTCAGAATATACTATTCCAGATGTAAAACAAATCTTTTTGTCCATCTTAACATATAATAGTTTGGGACCAGAAAGATAATACAGTGTGTAAAACATTTGCCTTATTTGTGGTAGACCCCTTTTGATCTCAGGCACCACATAAAGTCCCCTGAGCACTGCCAGTAGTAGCCCCCAAACAAAAACTAAAATAAGATGTGGTAAAGATAGGAAATTGTTTGTTAATCCAAATTAAAATTGTATTTTTCCTTAGAATTTCTGTCATAAAGTGAAACCTGCAAAAAGTTGTAGTTTATGCTGTGGAGCCATGCCCTGTATTAACATTTCTGAAAAGTCGTGAACTCTATTGCCATTCTACCATGAGTCATTGTGTAGGAATTTGTATGATTTTCTCTCATTGTTTGCTGGGCGTGCACCAACTCTACCATTAATATCTTTCAGTGTGGGAATTTTGCTGTCCTGGTGGATCTTCATATATTGTCGCAAGATCCAACCAAAGAGACCAGCTGATTTTCTGAACAGAAGAAAGAGGTATCATAAAACTTTTAATTATTTTTATTTTTACTCTGCTCAAGACTATGTGATCAGGGATCACTCTAGGGGCATATGCAGTGCTGTATTCCAACCAGGTTAGGCTGCAAGGCTGCAAGCAAAGAAAGCACCTTAACCCCTTTTCTATTTCTCTGAATATAGAATTTTTTTAGCTAGTTAATTGCAAGTAGGTACTGCTACAAGAAATGAAAACTGCTTTTAAGCTTTCATTCCCTTAATGGTTGAAAATTAGTGAGTGATATTTAGCTCTTGAAAAACAGTCATTTCGTGCCAGTGACAGCCATATACCTGACCCCCCACTTCATAAATTTACACATGCATATATTTCATACACTTCTCTAGGACTTAAACCTCAAATTTCTTACCTCTTTGGGAATAAGAAATGTTCTGTCTTAAAAGAAGTTAAAGTACTATTCCAAGTGAGCAGGGATTTTAATATCCCTGATTCGAAAGAAGAGACTGAACACCTGCAGCAGGTGTGAGGGTTCCTACAGGGTTATCTTTCCCACCTGTCTGAAGCCTTCCTCTTTTGCACTTTTATCTTCTAGCATCCTTTTATTAGGAGGAGTCTTTGACAGCAAGTCCAAAACTGTTGGATCGTGTTCCTTTGTTTTACAGTAGGCAGTTCTTAAAGCCAGAGCCATTTGCTTAGATGTACAGTGGTTGATCTCAAAGGGCCTTAGCCTTTCCTAGAAGTGCAGGCGTTCTCAGAGGTTGTGGGGTCAGTTACCTCTGCACATCACTTCCATAAACCCACAGAGCTGCTGGTGTGAAGACACTTCTCATTCTTGTCCTGTGCTTTGCTTCCTTCTCCAGATCCCTGATTTTTATAGAATGGGAAAAACATGACCTGGCTTTTCTATAATGTTCTGAATGTGATAGCACTTCCTGTTCTCATGCCATTCATTGATCACAAGAGCT
>PVKC010045705.1:0-11374 GCA_004027635.1 Crocidura indochinensis | reverse complement strand
CCCCCACCTCCCTTCTTTCTCACCCCTTTCCAGTATTCAAGATAGGTATTCTACTTCTCTCACTCATTAAACATTGCATTGTCATGGTAGTTGTTAGTGTAGTTAATTCTCTAACTGCACTCACCTACTTTTTGTGGTGAGTTTTATACCATGAACCTGTCCTTCTGGTCCTCATCTCTGGGCATTATTACAATAATGTCTTTTATTTTTTCTTAAAACTCATAGGTGAGTGAGACTATTCTGTGTCTCTCTGGGGAGAGAGTCTTCATAATGGTTCCAATGTCAGTGTCTGGACACATGGCAGGAGATAATGTGGACAAAACCAATGCCTTGGATGATTCCTTTAACAAATACAGCAAAGATCAACAATCTGGAGCCAAACTGCTTGACAGTCTTAGCCATAGAAATGAAATTATTAATACCAAACTACACACAGGTTAAACTCTGAGGTCAAAAGTAGGACTGACAGTCTAGAACAGCATCCAGTTTCTGGCTGTGTCCACTTTCTGTGATCCTTACTGCCTTTGCCTTTAGAATGGACATGAATAGGGGCAAGGGAGAAGGCTCCAGTGGGAGAACACTTGTCTATAAGTGTTACTTGCTTGTAAGGCTCTGAGCCCTTGGTACTGCAAGACTGTCCTCCCACTCTCTCCCACCACCCCAGTAATATACATCCCGCTGCCAACTTGGCCAACAGACTTATCAGGATGTTTTGCTACGCTGAGAGTTATTAGAACGGCCTCCTAGAACACTGCTGGGTGTGATTATATATATATATATATAATATATATAATGTAGAATTGGAGAGAAAATACAACTGATAAGGCATTGGCCTTGCATGTGGCCAATCCCTCTGTGATCCCTGCTAATAAATATGGTCCTTTAAGCCTCTCCAGGAGTGATTTCCAAGTGTGGATCACACATAGCCAAACACACACACACACACAATCCATATAATTTATTTTTAATGGACTCAAATAACATCGATCTCATAGGATTTCTTCAATAAAAGGTGAGGAAAGCTCTTTGGTCTGGAACTATTTAAGGATAGATATGAATATGAAAGAGCCTGCTCAGATTTGCTTTTTGTGATTGTAAGACTCAAATGTTAAACCCATTTTGGAGGTGTGTGGTAACCTTTTAGAAATCCCTCTAGAAGAAGATATTTTGGAAGATAGCCATTTCTATTTGCATTGGAAATTCTGGCCTTCACACATTTCATTTATATAGAAAAAGAGCAACTTGGTTCTGAAAATCTCCAATCTTCTGCCTTTGTTCTCACTCAATACACATGGGCTAATGGATCTGAGACCATTAAACACCCCTTCTAAAAGATGATTCCTGTCTCACACTCTGAAACTCATCCCATTCCCAATAAGAGGCATGAAAAGTAGGGATTCAAAGCTCAAGTCTTCCTGGAAGGACCAGAGAGGGTCTGGCTGGCTCACTGGTCCAGGAGGTCAGTGCTTCCCAGAACCAGCACAACTATTATTCTGCCCTAAACAGAACCGAGGCCTGGAGTGGAGAAGTCAGGGCCAGTTTGAACCCGTAGATTATACTTGAGACCAGAGGTGAGAGACAACACCAAAGGCTCCACAGCTGGATGTGGCAGGGAGAAGGAGTGTGCCAGCTTAAGTTGAGTTCTGTGTCAAGGTCATGGCCTGACACAGGTTCTGGGGCTCTGTGCTCAATCTTTAGTCCCCCATTCTCCTGCCATCTTGACATCCTTCAACTGGGTTTTAAAGGTCTTGATGGTCATACAGGTGATGACATGTTGTGCTATTAAGCTGCCTCTCTGTTGCTGCTCTATGTGTGTAGGGCCCTTTTGGTTACCATCTACCCTTTCCCTGACTCAAAAATTTCCCATATTTTTGGTCAAAACCCTTGTGGATAGAGTTTTAGGCTCCTGAGCCTTTTGGACCCATCTCGGGGGCTGTTCTGAGTTCACAGTTCTATTCCATTCCCTCAAATTATTTATTTGCTTATTCATCCTCAAGAGCTTGTTCCTATTTTTTATTATGCTGAACATAATCTATGAGCTTGTGTATTTATTATGTATATCTCTTTCCTCCTTAATCTTCAACCTCCTGAGAACAAGGGCTGTGCCAATTTTTACTCCCTGCTAATTTCTCAGTCTCTAGCACAGGAATGTTTCTTCTAAAGTACATGAATTCATAAATAAATGCATAAAAGCAAAAGAGTCTATACTGTTTCATTCAAAAAAAAGTGGTTTTAGGTGACTTCCTATTGTTTTCTTTTTTTTTAATTATAGACACCATGATGGACATTAACATATTGTTAATGACAGGATTCCATGAAACAATGTTCTAACACAACTAATTCCCTCTATCAGAGTGAGTTTCCCCATTTCCCCATTCTTATCATGGTGAGCCCAGTTTTGAGACCATATCCCAGGTTCTCTGAGTAGTTATTCCCTTGCTGTGTTTCTTTATATCCCACATATCCCAGATTCTTTTTTTGGGGGGGGCCACACCCAGTGATGCTCAGGGGTTACTCCTTTCTATGTGCTCAGAAGTCGCTCCTGGCTTGGGGGACCATATGGGAAACCAGGGGATCGAACCACGGTCCGTCCTAGGCTAGCGCAGGCAAGGCAGGCTCCTTACCTCCAGTGCCACCGCCCGGCCCCATATCCCAGATTCTTAATCAACCTCTGAAGGGTCTGAATCCATGTAGAGAGGCCCAGAGAACATTAACGAATAAGCACACTTGCCTGTGGACACAGACATGTGGAGCAGAACTGAACCCAGATCTTGGTGCTGCTCATTCCAGTGACTATTCAAATGTCATGGAGGGATACACACAAACACAGACACAGACACCCACACATACACAAACACTCCCCCCTGACAGAGAGGAGGTGGATAGGGGCACAGGGGTCCTCACCTGAGAGCAGGATAATGTATTATAGAGTCTCCTGGGCAGGCCATACTCATGAAGGAATTGCCCTCGGCCCTAGGGAAGATGCAGAATAGGGAGCTTGAGCATTCCTGGCATTGCTGTGTCCACCAACCATGGCAACCACAGTCCAAACCCTGGCTAATGCTTCTAGAAGGCTGAAGTCTTGTAGCAGGGAAGGCCCGAGGTCTGGAAGGGATTCAAAGAGCAATGGGAACCCTTTGGAGGCATAAACACCCCCTAGGCCAGGTTTCCCAGCTTCTCAGTCCTGCCATGCGGTTGCCCTGACCACCAGAGAGCCAGTTTCCACATCTTTACTCATGCAGAGGGAGAGGGAGGATTTCAAATGCACATTTCTGTGGGCCACAAATCCGGGTTTCTCCCTTTCCCAAAGGCAGAGGCTGTGTGTGACACTCACTCCTGATATTCAGACTACTGAGCAGCTCCTACCCCACTCCAGTTCAGCCTCTGCCCTCCAGAGCCATTATTGGTGCTTCTGACCCATCTTGGCTTCTGGCTCTGGCTAGCCTCTTGGGTTTCCTTGGCTTTTCCCACACACTGATGCCCAGATATGGTGAAGTCAAGGGGTGACTAGGCAGCACCCTCATCAGAGGAGAGGGAGCAGAGAGAAGGCCCCTCCAGGTGCCTGTCTTTGCCTTTATCCCTTTGAGCCCTTCCTTCCTTCTTTCCTTCCTTCCTTCCTTCCTTCCTTCCTTCCTTCCTTCCTTCCTTCCTTCCTTCCTTCCTTCCTTCCTTCCTTCCTTCCTTCCTTCCTTCCTTCCTGTTTTTAGGCCACATCCTACTGTAGTAAACTCAAGGTTTACTCCTGGCTCTGCACTCAGAAATTGCTCTGGCAGGTTCGGGAGACCTTATGGGATGCCAGGGATCTAACCTAGGTTTACTATATGCAAGGCAAACATCTTCTCTACTGTGCTATTGCTTGGGCTCTAGGCACTTTCTATGTATGTTAGAGCCACTTGAACTACTGAGCCTTTTGGGGGCTCCTGCCTCAGCGGAAGGGCCTATGCTGTTTGCTGGGCCTGAGACCTCTCCTAGCTGACCCTGAGAAATTGAAAGGAGCAAACTGATGGTGAGTGGTCTGGTCATAGGCCAGTAGCTCCCTTCTCTTATACCTGGAATCTTCCGTATCAGGTCAGGCCCTCTCCCCCCAAAAACTGGCCGAAGTCCTTCCAGGGACTGAGAAGAATTATATAGTATGTAAATCCATATTTTCGAAGAGCCCCGTGTGTGTGTGTGTGTGTGTGTGTGTGTGTGTATGTAGAGCTTTTCTTTGCCTCTGTCATGTCCCATGTCCCATTGTGGGTATCCCGTCTTAAGTTGGCCCTCCCCCTTTATATTTGTGTTGAGGGTAATGGAGCATGCTGCCCTTTCTGGATTGAAATATAATTTGATTTAGATTATTCTTGGACTCATGTCCACTCAGTACATGGGTCGCACCTTCTAACACTCTGCCTCTCTTCTGTTTTCTGCATTCCCCCCTCACCCCAAAATCCCCTCTGGGTGACTCAAGGGTAACACTGTCAGTTGCCAGGACCACACAGAGTCATTTGTGCCCAGGGGTGGGCAAGGCTGAAGTCCAAGAGCAAGCAGAGGGACGTCCCCCTCGCCTCCACTCTGGCCTAGTTTCATGCGAGTCCTGGTTGGACGGGGTGGGGGCCGCAGAGGGCGGCTGCATTTCCTGGACTCCCCGGCCCGCGCAAGGCTTTCTGCAGATCGTGTTTGTTATTCCGCTTCCTGGCCTCACTGCCAAGCGCCCTTCAGCCTCCGGAGCAGCCAGCAGGTTCAGCTAAGGATTCTGACCACTGCTGCTTTCGTCTTCAGAATATCAAGTAGGCCCGACCGCCACGCTCAGTGCTTCCCACTCCCCAGCTGCGGGTCCTGGTGTGTGGGTGGCCAGGCTCATGGTTCTTCAAACCCAAAGCATTTTAGGTTGGTTCCAGGTCCCACAAACAGGGTTGCAGCACTGAGAGCTTAACACTGTGTGTATGGGAAGGATAATCCCTATGGGTTTCCAGTGGTGCAGGCAACCTCTTCTTGTCTACCTGCCTTCAGAAGGGCAGCTCCCATGAGCTCCCTTCAGAGCCTTCTTGGAAAAAGCTATGCTGTCCAGACGCTTCCATTGCAGCCTCCTCTTTTCCAAGAAAAGCAAATGTTCCCAAAGAGGGATCACAGTCCCAGTTATCTCATATTCCCAGATTTCCATTATCATGTTAAGAATTATGCCAAGTTGACATCATACTACATTGTTTATCCACGTTTGCTTTTTATTTGTTTGTTTGTTTTCTTGGTTTTTGGATCACACCCGGTGATGCACAAAATGTTTAGAGAATGCTAATGAAGGAGAGAAGGGCTGGAAATAACATAGGAGAAGAGACTTTATATGGGCCTTTATAGTCTTTATTTTGGTTATACACTCAGAAATTGATCCTGGCTTGGGGGCCCAGATAGGATGCCGGGTATCTAACCGTTGTCTGTGCTAGGTCAGCCGCGTGCAAAGCAAACACCCTACCGCTGTGCCCCTACTCCGGCCCCTATCCGCGTTTGCTTTTTATATAAAAAGAATGTCTAGAGGTGCTGGAGCAATAGTATAGTGGGTAGGGTGTATGCTTTGAATACAGGTGACCTGAGTTTGATCTCTGGCATTCCATATTGTCTTCCAAGCTCACCAGGAATGAAACCTGCACCCAGAATCAAGAGTAAGAATAGGGGGCCGGGCGGTGGCGCTGGAGGTAAGGTGTCTGCGCTAACCTAGGACGGACCGCGGTTCGATCCCCCGGTTCGATCCCCCGGTTCCCCATATGGTACCCCGTGCCTGCCAGGAGTGACTTCTGAGCGAATAGCCTGGAGTAACCCCTGAGCGTCACCGCGTATGGCCCAAAAACAAACAAAAAAAAAAAGATAGGATAAGTATAGGTCCTGAGCAAACAGGGTGTGACCTCAAATCAAACAAAATGTTTAGAAAATGCTAATGAAGGAGAGAAGGGCTGGAAATAACATAGGAGCAGAGACTTGGGCCTTTATAGTCTCTATTTTGGCATGCTTTTGTTTTGGGGCCACAACCGGTGATGGTCAGGGATTATTCCTGGCTTTGTGCTTAGGAATTACTCCTGGTAGTGCTTGGGAGGCCATATGGGATGCTGAGGATTGAACCTGTTCTGGCCACATGCCAAGGCGAACACCAAACCCATTATACTATCGTTCCATCCCCAACCTTTTATATTCTTGACTAGTTGATTTTCCAGTTTTAGTCAGATCTTTGTGCAGGCTGGACTCATTAGGAAGATGCCCCATCTTCACTCTCTGGCGTGGTTTCCCAAGCTCTGGAGAGCCTAAAAAACCTGCCTGAGAAACAAGAATAAGAAAGAAGAGAGTCTTTTTGATCACAGAGCTTCACACTCTTCTCAGCAGTCTGCAGCATCTTCACTCAGTGCTAATGCCACTCAACCAAGCCTCAGTGACACCTTCCCTCCAACTCCAGGTCCTGACATAGGACATTCCCATTTGCTTTCCAATTAAAGCTGGAAGTTCAGAGTTGAATGTGAGCATTGATTCTCCCATGAGAGGGTCCTGCGCTCAGCAAGTAAGTCCACTCTAGATACACCAGAGTGGGAATGAGAGAATTTCAGAAGTTGGTTTAAGAGTCTGGGCTACTGATGCCTTAGAGCACTTCTTTTCTCATAGAGGACTTCAGGATCACAAAGTAATTAACAGAGGGCAGTTGGGATTGACACCAGATCTGCATATGCTTGGCCTGTAGCTTCTCAACAGAAGGCCAGAGCTTGGCCTAACCTAAGAACTATGCAGAGCATTGGCTGCCTAAAGAAATCTGTCTCTGAGGACTCTGCTCTGTCACTCAGAAGCTCATGAACAGGGTATATATAAAGAGTCTCAGTGTTTATTACATGCATAGAGAATTTGAATCTCAATGCAGAAGTCAGAGAGCCTCTCTAAGCGGCTAGTTGAGAGAAAGCACCTGTTTTCTCTGAAGTGACATCGTGATCAAGGTTGATGGAAAAATCAGGCTGATAGAAGTGGGGGTGGCAGCTATCATGGGCACCCCAGACAAAGTTCCATCCTCAGCATATAAAACAGCGCCTGGCAAAAATAGGTGCTCACAAATATTTGTCACTGGATAAGTAATTATATATTTTATACCTTGAAAATCAATTAGCCCAGCCAATAAAAACAAAATGAAAACAAAAACCAAACCTGTTATCTCAGAGCAATGAAGAAAAACACATGACAAGATTTATATCTATGTATGATAAAAACTCTCAGCAAGCTGAGAAGCCAAGGGAATGTCTTCAACATGATAAAGGGCAGTTAGGCAAAATCCTGCAGCTAAATCACTCTCGGTGGTAAAAGACTCAGTGCTTGTTTCTAAGATAAGGAAAAGGACACCTCTCACCATCACACCACCTTTGCTCAATATTATACTGGATGTCTCAGCCAGAACGATAAGGCCAAGATAAGAAATGAATGGCCACACATTGGAAAAAAGAAGAAATAAAGCTTTCCCTATTTGCAGAAATACAGACAGGACTGCAGAAAGCTTCAAAGATTCTACCATCAAGGACTAGAATAAACAAATTTCACAGGTCTGATAATATAAGATCGATATGTAAGGCTAGCCAATAATATTCATATTATTGAATGAACAATTCAATAAAGAACAAATTTTTTTAGAAATGAACAATTTGGAATTTTAACTTATCATTTAAGATAACACCCTGCAACATGCAATGCTTAGGTATAAATTTAACAAAACACCTCCAAACTCCAAAACATCCGTAATGCGCATTTGTGTCCTAGCTGAGGGATACAGCTGAAATTATGTTTAGTTCAGTTTATTGAAGTGTATTAAAGGATGTGAGATGCATGAATGTGTTTCTAAAATATTCCTAGTTGTTCGAGAGTAAGAATAACTTGAAGGAATAATCTTGTCACTTTTATAGTATCATGACCTAAAGATAAAGGACTCAGGTTGTTCCATAATAAATATTTAATTATCATAAAAGGAAGTAAAAATGGATGATCAAAGATATGGGACATATAGAAAGCATAGCAAGATAGTAGGTTTAAATAGAAATATAATGATACTTGCATTATACTTGTTTATGAATTATACACAGTTTAAAATTAAAAATGGCTAAATAGGTTTTAAAATGGCTAAAGGCTAGAGAGTAAAGTGGGTAAGACATTTATCTTGTGGACAGGTGACCTGGGTTTAATCCCTGGCACCATATATTGTTCCTCAAGCCACGAGTAATCCCTAACTACAGAGTCAGGATTAATCTCCGAGCATGGTCTGATGTGGCCCCCAAAGAAAAATCTCAAAACAAAAAGCCAACTATATATTGTTTCTAGATCATAACATTTTTAAATATAAGGCTATAGAAACTGAAAATAGGTTAAAAAAATTTCATGTAATCAAAGCAAGCCAAAAAAAAAAAACAGAAGAAAACAAACTGAGCTACTCTATGATCAGGCAATAGACAGGAAATATAGGAGAATATTATTAATGGTTCCACCTCAATACATATGGATGCTTCAATAAAATTAAATTCCACTTGGAAAACAGAAAAACTAGATATGCTTGTGATTGCAGCCAGGACCACAAAGCAGTTTATTAAGGGACTGAACATTGGTTAAATAAAACAAAATTGTTTAGCAGCACTCCTCTGAATCCCATAGTAACCAAGTTCTCCTTAAGTGGCACAAAGGAGACAAAGTTTAAGACACATTAGCTCCAACAGAGAATGTTTGGAAAAGTATTCAATTATGAAGCACCTCAAAGAAGAGCCATATGTTGAGTTAATTAACACAGCAATGGCGTTCTATCTATTTAAACTTCTCATGGTGAGTGCATCTTTGGATGTGGACCAGTGGTTTTGGAATCTTAATTAAATCAGTCAGCGGGAGATAATTAAATGTAGTTCCTGAATGATGGTAAAGGCAGATGAGACATGTTACGGGTGCAGGTCCTTCTGGCATAAGCTATTTTTGATGGACTCACACTGTCTGAGATGGACCTGGGAATGCCTCATCTAATACACTCATCATTGGAAACTATAGGAAGGCTACCTTCTGTTTGCAAAGAGAGTCGAGATAAGTTCTTATTAACTGTTCATTAGCACTACTTGGGATAGGTTAATTCTGTGATCCTTGATCATTGGGATGTGTAACTCATTGGAGAAAGCCAGAACTTTTTTGTTGGTTGGTTGGCTTCCATCTTTATTGAGGCTCTGTAATTTACAATACTGCTAATGCTGATTTCATGCCTGCATCATTCCAGCATCACAGCAACCACCAAAATACTCACTTCCCTCTCTCTACCCATGGCTCAAAGGCCTCTCGTATTTTAGTCCTCTGCAAATTCAGTTCTTTAGAACAACTCTCCAGTTCTGCTTCCCTTAACATTTTGTTGCTCCTTGTTTGTGCATTTTTATATCACATATATGAAAGAGGTTCTTTTATATCTATTCCTTTCCTTTTATTTAAGGATTTTAAAAGTTTACTTTATTGTTCATGATTGTTTCAGTCATACAATGTACAGCACTCTTCAACAGTGCATATTTCCCACCACCAATGTCTACAGTTTCCCTCCCATCCTCCCTGTGCCTGCTTCTGGGGCAGACATTTTTCTTTTCTTTTTTCTCAGCTCTTTTCCTTTCTTTTTCTCTTCCACTTCCAGACACTATGGTTTATCAATATTATTTGAAGAGATATCATTCCTATCACCTATCTTCTTTCAGCATCCAGTTCCTGTCTAGAGTGATCATTTCCAATTATCATTATCATAGTGGCTCTTTCTCTGCCCTAACTGCAATTCCCACTCTTTGTGGCAAGATTCCTACCATGGACTATTGTCTATCTCTATTGTCTCTTGATACTATTACTATACTATCTTATTTTTAAAAATCCCACAAATTACTGTGATCATCTATGTCTATCCCTCTTCCACTCAGCATAATACTTTCCATATCCATCCATGTATAAGTGAATTTTATGACTTCATTTTTCCTAACAGTTGTATAGTATTCCATTGTGTAGATAAACTACATTTTCTTTAGTCATTTATTTGTTCTTAGGCACTTGGATTGTTTCTAGATTTTGGCTATTGTGTATAGTGCTGCAATGAAAATAGAAATGCAGAGGGCTGGGGCCGGGCGGTGGCGCTGGAGGTAAGGTGCCTGCCTTGCCTGCGCTAACCTAGGATGGACTGAAGTTCGATCCCCCGGTTCCCCATGTGGTCTCCCGTGCCTGCCAGGAGCGACTTCTGAGCGAATAGCCAGGAGTAACCCCTGAGCGTCACTGGGTGTGGCCCAAAAACCAAAAAAAAAAAAATGCACAGGACTTTTATATATTGTGTTTTTGGGCTCCTAGGATATGTTTCTAGGAGTGATATTTCTGGATCATAGGAAGCTCAATTTTTTTTGAAATTTTTTTGACGAATAGCCATATTGTTTTCCAAAAGAGTTGGATCAGTCAACATTCCCAGCTGTGAGAGTCCCTTCATCCCACATCCTCACCAATACTGGTTGTTCTTGTTCTTTGTGTTGTGTGCCAGTATCTGTAGTATAAGATTGTATCTCATTGTTGTGATTTGCATCCCCCCCCTTTTTCTTCTGACTGACTTCACTAAGCATAACTCCCTAGTTCTATCCATATTGTGACAAATTGCATGGTTTTGTCCTTTCTTATAGCTTCCATTGTGTACATATATGATAACTTCTAGATCTCTTAATCTGTAGTTGGACATTTGAGTTGTTTCTATATCTTGGCTATTGTATTGTGTTAAGTGTTAACATGAAACATAGGTGTGTTTATAACTTTATGAATTTATGTTTTTGCATTTTGAGGGCTGATTCCAAGAAGTGGAATTGAGGGGTTGAATGGGGACTTCTATTTCTACTTTTTTAAAATTTATTTTTATTTTTTGATATTTTTGGGCCATCCCCGGTGATGTTCAGGGGTTATTCCTGGCTTGGTGAGACCGTATGGGATGCTGGGGGAATTGAACTGAGATCTGTCCTAGGCTGGTGCTTGCAAGGCAGATGCCTTACTTCTAGCACCACCACTCTGGCTCCTGATTCCTACTTTTTGGGGGTAGAGCTCCATATTGAGATGAAACTTTGAGAGAGCATCTGGATCAAACTATGGCTTAGTCAAATCACTATATGACCATGAGTAAGTATTTTCCCCTCTAAACCTCAAGTTGTTTTCTGCAAGAAAAGGTGATAGTAAAAAGCAGTTAAAAAGGGTTATCTTGGGGCCGGGCGGTGGCGGTGGAGGTAAGGAGCCTGTCTTGCCTGCGCTAACATAGGACGGACCGCGGTTCCATCCCCCGGTTCCCCATATGGTCCCCTGTGCCTGCCAGGAGCGACTTCTGAGCAAATAGCCAAGAGTAATCCCTGAGCGTCATAGGGTGTGGCCC
>PVKC010045704.1:0-11362 GCA_004027635.1 Crocidura indochinensis | reverse complement strand
AAAATGATCAGAAAAAGAAAGAAGCCAAAGAGAAAGGAACTTGGGTTCAGTTGAAGCGCCAGCCTGCTCCACCAAGAGAAGCACACTTTGTGAGAACCAATGGAAAGGAGCCTGAGCTGCTGGAACCCATTCCTTATGAATTCATGGCATGAGAGGCATTTTTTAAAAATAAAAGATCTCTGAACTATCAAAAAAAAAAAAAGAAAAGAAAAATATCTGCTATGTTCCTATAAATGTCAGAAAGTTTTTAAATTCTGGAAATACTTTACATTTGTTGATTTTTGAATCTTGTAATTGTTTCACTACTCTGGATGAAGTGCTCCCAGGGTAAAGTTTGGGAAACTCAAAGACGATAATTTAAAAAAAAAAAAAAAGAAGAAGAAGAAGATAATTTCAACACAAGTAGAAAATAAAACTGGAACACTTTCTTGTTTACATTGCATTACCATTGATAGCTGAATTCTCAGTTTGTTCCTAATGACTGAAATGCTGGTTATAATAGCCAACTACTTCACACATTCTCTCTCCCATTATCCTGAGAAACTGGCTCAGTCTGAGCATCAGGGATGACTCAAGTTTGTGGTAAGAAAATGGGAATTAGAGGATGCCAATTAGGAAACCTCAAGGAAGAGGAACTATCTCTAGGTTAAGTCTTATTTCCCCTCTGTTCTTCTGTTTGTTTTTTCTGGGGAGGGGTAGAGTCTGCTTTGTTCAGTGCATACAACTGAGTTGTACTTTCAGGGGATACTCCTGATTGTGCTTGGGGGAGTGTTAGATAGTGCTGGAGATGGAACCAGGATTGGCCAAGTGTAATGCAAATAACCTATTTCCTGTACTCTCTCAGTTCCCTCCTCTAGCTTCATTCTTGGTCCTGGGCCAACTTTACATGTTCCTTTTCTTTTCTTTTTTTTTTTTGGTTTTTTGGGCCACACCCAGTGACACTTAGGGGTTACTCCTGGCTATGCGCTCAGAAGTCGCTCCTGGCTAGGGGGACCATATGGGAAACCGGGGGATCGAACCGTGGTCCGTCCTAGGCTAGCACAGGCAAGGCAGGCACCTTACCTCCAGCGACACCGCCTGGCCCCCATTTCATTATCTCTCTCTCTCTCTCTCTCTCTTTTTTTTTGTTTTTGTTTTGTTTTTGGGTCTCACCCGGCAGTACTCAGGGGTTCCGCCTGGCTCCATGCTCAGAAATTGCTCCTGGCAGGCACGGGGAACCATATGGGGCACCGGGATTCGAACCGATGACCTTTTGCATGAAAGGCAAACACCTTACCTCCATGCTATAGCCCGGCCCCCTACATGTTCCTTTTCTTATATAATCAGTGAGCTAGTGTGACAGGGGTGCAGGAATGGGAGTGATATAAAGCTAGATAACCTCCATGAAGACTCCAGGATACAGTGGAGCACCAAGATATTATGACAGTTTACAGTTCCAATCGATAGTTGGGGAAATTGCAAGTCTGGGACAAGGGTCAGTAAGAGGCAGTTGCTTTCCAAATGAAGAACAAAGGCTCAGTTTCATTTCTAAACCAACAGCAGAATACTGTCCATGTTGGAGCAGTAGTTGGTTTCCTTCTGCAAGGGTGGTAGATCAAAGCAAAGCAACAATGATCTAATCTTATCAACGCCGCCTCTTTTCACAGAGAGCTGAGTTCAAGTAGACTTATTTTTACTATGTGGTTAACATTTTTTATTGTTAATCATCTTTAAAATGGGTACTATTTGAGAAAAAGAGAAACTAAATTTGTTCCTTGGTAATCTGTGGCAAGACTCGGATTTAAATCCAATGCTTCTAGCCCAGGACTGTAGCTCAATGGCAAAGCATTATGTGCGTCAAGTCTGTGTTCTATCCCTGCCACCACACAGAGAAAATTTCAGTGCTTCTGACACTCATGGCAGAACCTGAGCAAATTCAAGATTATTTTCCATCATATTTTTCACTGGAATATTTTCTGCTCTCTCAAGCTCTGAAGTGATTCTGGTGTTATCATGCGTAAGGATTAAGTTGTATGTTAAAAAACTTCAATGGTTAAATCCAAACCAGCTGGGGTCTTCCATTGCTCCTTTTTATATTCTTGGGAGATCCATGAAACATCTCAGTATTCTTTAGGCTTATATAAGAAAAAAGTTTGGTTCTATATCTGTTTCAGAAGGAGTTTAGAGGGAAAAAGAGCACCATAACAACTTGTAAAGGGATAAAACTAAGATTGTTACAGCTTAAAATCATTTTAAATTTAAAAAAAAAAGGATTTTAGGGGCCGGGTGGTGGCACTGGAGGTAAGGTGCCTGCCTTGCCTGCGCTAGCCTAGGACAGACCACGGTTCGATCCCCCGGTTCCCTATATGGTCCCCCAAGCCAGGAGCAACTTCTGAGCGCATAGCTAGGAGTAACCCCTGAGCTTCACTAGGTGTGGCCCGAAAAAAAAAAAGGATTTTATCTCTATAAAAGGTTCCTGGATAGTTTTAGAAAATATTTTTTGGCTGAACTGATGGAAGTTAATTCCCTGTCAAATCAAATGATGGCATTATCATTATTAAGGATGGCTGGCAGTATTCAGACACAAAATTATACATAGATAGGAAGGACCACCCCTTAAAAGGATTAAGGATCATTGTTGACAGACTGCATTGCTTGCATCTACTCTTGGTATAAGAAGGTAAGAAACCTAAACTAGATATATGGATATATATTTTCATATAGATATATGAAGTCTCCGTTGTTTCTTTACTGGAAAGTGGTCAGCTAAGAGACTTAAATGGTATCAGTGAAGCATAATCTAGGGCCTCGTAGGATTTATAAAAACTATATTCCATTCCACATTTGGTATCCCATTTGTCTCTACCCTTTGTCTATATTACAGAACAGAAACATAGAAAAATCATTCTTCTTCTTTCCTAAGACAGCAAGAATGAGAATTTGTAGGTAACCAACCACAACTATGGGGACTCGAGATTAACTGGAACTGAGATTGGTCTGAGAAAGATGGAAAAGAAAAGATACAAAGTCTTAGTTCTATAAAGAAGTATCTGGCTGGTCATAATCTGGTTAAAGAGCTAGGTAGGCCTCCACTTCCCTCTAGCTGTTCACACTGCTATGACCTAGCTTTGGTCGAGTCATATATGACTTCTGAACCAAACAGTCCTAACTTTCCTAATATATTCTGCTTACCCTTGTTTATGGCCAACTCACAAGGCATTGTGTATCAACACCTGTTATTATCTCAGGGAAACAGATAAGCTTGATTTTACTATTTCTTGGCTCACTGAAAAAACTAGCAGAGTGCCTTGAGCTAAGGGCTAACTTCTTATCTTTCCTTCAACCCCATCTGATTCAGTCATCATATCTGTATCTTGTCTCTATCTATATATAGATACAGACATCATGACTACAGTCACTGGGAATCTACCTGCCACTTTTCACCTTTGCCTTGTGGGTAACCCCTGTCTCTACCTTGAAGGAGAATTTTGGCCTTGCCAAATGAAAGCCCCTAGGAGATTTTCCAGAACTCTTGAGGACATGTCATCTGTAAAAAAATTTTTTTTCTTAACCAGAAAGTCATTTCAAAACATCTTATTTAAGTGTCCCACAGGAAGATCAAACTTTCCACAGAGACCTTGTGAGTCTGCCCTATAGAATTCTGTTAAAGCTTCAGGAGTATTGGTCCCCATGACTTGAGTGAAAGCTCCCCACCCAGGGGAAGTCCATGGGTGAGGCATTTAGCCTCTCCTGGGCACACAGTGACACATATTCATGAAGGCACCTTCAGGGGGTTTCCCCTTTGCAATGGAATGGGCAAGGGACCTGCCTTTATGAAAGATTTACCAGAGGAATTCATTTGCCTATATAAAAAAATCCACAATTTTAATATAAAATTTCTGATCTATCAGGTTTTTGAGATTTGGTTGCATGCTTATTCACCCATTTGTTCAAATAAAGGGTGGGGAAAAAAAAACAGAAAACCCAAACAGTGAGAGAATAACCAGTAAGTAATCCAAGTGCTTATTGTATGCTTCCATACAGTTTAGATTGAGGATATAATGAGGGGAAAAACTTGTGTCCATAGTCCTCAAGGAAGTTGATATTCAAATTCATTTTCAGTTTGTGTTTGCATTGCAAATGAGGTCACTTTCTTCCAGGAATTATAGTTGGATATAAAATCATAGTTCTTTGCTTCTTTCAGGAACCACTTTACATGCAACCACAGAGGAGATGAATTAGAATTCCTAGTGTGCATAATCTGAACCAGCTCTTGACTACATTGCACTCAATATCCAGAGGTGCTTCAGTTACTCATGTATGTCTGGAAAAGAAAAGATATAAAACTATGAAAACTTTCAATATGGAAAAACTTATTGGGGGGTCAGATTGATAGTCCAGCAGGTAAAGAACTTGCTTTGTGCATGGCCAACCCAGGTTCGATCCTTGGCATCCCCTATATGGTTCCCTGATGACCGGGAGTGACTCCTGAATAAAGAACCAGGAGTAACCCTGCACATCACCAGATGTGGTGCCAAAACAAAACAAAAATAACAAAAACATTTTTTTCTTTCTACAGTAATCAGTTTAACACTCATTCATTGAACTTTTAGAAGACAAAGCTATAAAGGTCTTCAGCAGGGGTGAAGGAAGATACCATCAAAGGTGTGCCTCTGCCATGTAGTCTTTGAGTGAAGCTCTTTAAAGTTAAATCATGTAGAGGCTGGAGATATAGCATGGAGTAAGGTGTTTGCCTTTCATGCAGAAGGTCATTGGTTCGAATCCCGGTGCCCCATATGGTCCCCCAAGCCTGCCAGGAGCAATTTCTGAGTAGAGAGTCAGGAGTAACACCTGAGCGCCACTGGGTGTGACCCAAAAACCAAAATAAATAAATAAATAAAAATAATAATAAAATCATGTAACCACTTTTTGTCCTGTAAACTGGTCATTTCATTTGACTTAAGCTAACAACAATCATTATATGCATTAAGCATATTAAAGCAAAAGCAAAGGTTTGATTTGGGCTTTTTAGGAGAAGGAAATGAGATGGTCCTTACAAGACTAGGATCAAGGAAGCTGAGGAGTAATCAATGATCCTCAGAGCAGTGTCTGTAATATTTTGAAAGCTAGGCTAAAACCGCTTTTTATTCAGCTCCAAATAAGGGCAGGCTAAAGATGTAAGTGTGGAAGACATAGCATAGAGTGCGCTGATGAGGCTACGGGAATATGAGTTCCCCTCCTTAAAGAGAAGTCTTTTATCTGCAGCTACAAGGCAGACCATAGGAATTACGGTGCACCAGGCTGGCTCAGCTTGGCAAGATGGTGGGGTGATTTCTGAGATTAGACACCTGAATCAGAACCGTGGGGCAACTGTTATCAGTTCACTTGGGATTTAGTCAATCTGGAAAGTACCTCGTATGCCAGAGATAATGTCTACATTTATTATTTTCTTAATCGTGTTTCAGTTTTGGATTTTCTTTTGTGGGCCAATAAAGGTCAAGGTTTTTTTTTTTTTTTTTTTTTAGTTTTGGGTGGGGGTGACATAAAGGGCAATGATTAGGGGCAATACTCAACTCAATGCTCCAAGGGGCTGTGAGGTGCCCAGGTCTGACCCCTGCATGCAAAGCATACCCTCCAATCTGTTGAGCCTTTCAGTTTAAGCTCGTTTTTAAATAGTGATATTTTTAAAAATATCTCACTTTTTAAAGTAACATGTGAGATACTCGATACTTCCTCGAGAGACTCATGAAGTTTTTAAAATTCTTTTTTTTTTTTTTTGGTTTTTGGGTCACACCCGGCAGTGCTCAGGGGTTACTCCTGACTCCATGGTCAGAAATTGCTCCTGGCAGGCACGGGGGACCATATGGGGCACCGGGATTCGAACCGATGACCTTTTGCATGAAAGGCAATCGCCTTGCCTCCATGCTACCTCCCGGGCCCCAAATTCTTTTTCTTTTTAAATGTAAGACAAGTTCACTTTAAAGAGGTTATTTTACCTCTTTAAAATACATTAAGGTATTTCTTCTTTTTTTTCTTTTTTTGGTTTTTGGGTCACACCCGGCAGTGCTCAGGGGTTACTCCTGGCTCCATGCTCAGAAATCGCTCCTGGCAGGCACGGGGGACCATATGGGGCACCGGGATTCGAACCGATGACCTTTTTGCATGAAAGGCAAACGCCTTACCTCCATGCTATCTCCCGGCCCCTATTAAGGTATTTCTTAAAGCAGGCATTAAAGTGCCAGAATCTTGTATCTCCGGCCTTCCTGTTGCACAAATTTACTTTATGGAGTTGGGGTGGGTAGAATTATAAATTCATTTTGTGTGCCGGAGGTAACGTCAAAATAATGTATCAATTGTCAAATTTACCAATTGGTAATTATTTTTTAAAAAAACTTTGATTGATGCTTGACTGGTTTTTGGACACAACCAGCGGTGCTCTGGGAATGGAACCGGGTCCCCCCTGGTAGGTCGCCTGCAAGGCAAACAAACGCCCTACCGCTGTGCTATTTATTTATCAAAATAATTCATTAATTTCAAATCAATTTTATCTTCGTGCCCCGCTAGCCTTCCTCCCCAGATTGCAATCCTCCTCACTCCACGCGTACCAGCCTGCCAGCAGCCCAGTTTTCAGAACCCTTTTGTTCTTGTTCATTATCAATCAAGGCTGCTCCACCTCGAAATGCTCCTATCTATCCCACCCACATTTCAGCCGCAGTGTCCCTTCAAGACAAAACCACCGGCTGAGGTCCAAAAAGAACACTCTCTGCTCTTTGCAGGGGCCCCCTGAAATCCTTCAGGGCCTAAAAAAAAAAATGCATCGGTAGCGGTTTCTCCAGATAGAAGAAAAGAAAGCAGTTGCATTAAAAAAAAAATAAGTGAGGTTCAAAAGAAAGGGCAAACCTCAAGCTCTACAAGGTGCCCAAAGACCTGCACACTTAAATAGTCGCCTCCTGGTAGTCTGACAGTCAGCATCACACGCTCAACTAAGTCGGAGGAAGAGTGCTACCCAGAATTCCCACGCAGCGAGGGAGGTGGGAGGGAGTGGGAGAGGTCAGCGCACGCGCACTGCGAAGCCCAGCCCGGCCCGCCCACGCCTCTCTCAAGACGAGGCCTTGGTCTCCCAACTCTCCGCTCTCGAACGGACTGCCGCCCACGCCCAGCGTCAACTGCGCAGGAGCGGAAGAAGTCGTGCCGTGCCCCGGAAGTCATCGTCCACTTCCGGAAGGGGTTGTTCGCCTTGCTGCCGGAGCTCCGGGGCCCAGGTTCTGAGCTCGAAGGAGTGAGGACGCCGACATGTCGCGTGGTTCCAGTGCCGGTTTCGACCGTCACATCACAATCTTCTCACCCGAGGGCAGGCTCTACCAAGTAGGTGAGTGATTCCGGACGGCCTGGAAGTCTTCCTCGATTTGCTCTGTCATGGTGTGGCGTGGAGCGGGCGGTCGCGGCCCGTGCTCAGCCCGGGGCTGAACGAAGCGTGGCTGGAGCGGGGACGAGAGAGGAGCCGAGGGGCCAAGTTGAGCGCGGGCTGTTAGACCCAGCGGCGTCCAGCGGCAGGCCGGGTCTGTGCGAGGCTAGAGCGCGCCCCCTGAACACAATGGAGTGGATGGAGCGTGGGGTCGTCGTCGGTGCCGTCTCGCCTTGGCCTGAGCCCTTCTCTCTTTCTGCTGGCGCTTGCATGCACCCGACGACTGTGATCGTCCGAAAAGTCATCGATTCGCTCTTGAGCCTTCCAAAGAAAGCACCCCCATCCCCGATTTTCGCGTTTGCACCGGGGACTTCGTCTTCCCCGTTGCTCCATCCACACGTGCGTTGAGTGCGTTCGGTGTCCATTCCTGCCCTGCTGGCTGGGTGCAGTGATGGCTCAGGTTTTCTTAGACGGGGTTCCCACCCCTGTAGCGGGGAGTGGCGGGCACACACCTGTGATGGGTTTGCAGAATGACGAGTGCCCGATTACCACGACTTAAAATGAGTCCCGCTGTCCATTGGGGAGCTACTTTGGAAAAGAGCAGCCCAGGGCTGTGAGCATGCCCAGAGTTCTACAAAACCTGCATCTGGGAGGTAGGGGAAAAGCCCTGTCAGGCTTATTTGTTAGCTGCTTACTTGAAGAGCAGCCTACGTGGAAATGAAATAAGCCAGAGCTTCAATGCTTCAGGGTAGACGCATACTGTGTTGTTTTGCAGTACTGTCCAGTCAGAGTTATGATTATAACTTGGAGCCTTGACCGTAAGGAATTGAGGAGTATAGAGACTTTGGTTTATATCTGTCCTCCAGGGTTTACTTTTGTTTTTTTTTTTTTAAGTAAGTTTAGCACACCTCTGTGTCTTAGTGAGGACAGTAAAAACATCTGTGGTTGAAAATCACTGGGGAGAGTAGGTCTGTGAATGAGATTTTCACCTGTTACGTTTTAGCTACAGAGTTGAAGGTAAATGAGTTCACAATATAGCCACCTATTGTGTAAATGTAATACAAAGCATTCAGTAACCCTTTCTACTTGGGGAAAAAAAGAGTTGTATGTCCTGATGTAAGAAACATTCAGAGATTACTACTTTGATCTGTTTGGGTGTTTATATGTGGCTAGGGAAAGCCCCACTTAAATCTGCACTTTGGTTTTCTCTGCTTTATCGCAAAATCCAGCCTTAAAGCATAGTCTTTAGAGCTTCTCAGATTTGGACAGTAGAAAGACTGAATAGTGTCGTTTGTGGTGTGTGTGTGTGTGTGTATTTGTGTGTTTCGGGTTAAGTCTGTCAGGAGACTAAATGGTGTTGGGAAATGGAACTGGGGTCATCTGTGTGCAAGGCAAGTGTGGTTATCCTGTACTCTCTCCCGCCCTCATTTAGAATAAAATTTACATTTGTAAACGACTTAAATGTCTGATCAGTGTTTTTTTTTTACTTAGACTCTCCCTGTGCTCTTCAGAGCATTGAAAATGAAAGTGAAAGAACTGTTGTATGAGCAAGCAGTACTGTTTAGTAATGAAGACTTCCGGCCTTAAGCCTTGCTTGGATTCAAGAGTTTTGCTCAGTTCCTTAGGAGCCAGCCAAAACAACTCTTACAACTTTGATTTAATTAAAGTTTCACTTTCATATTGCTTGTATCTTATACTTGATTGCACTCCCCAATGTAGTTGACCATCCCAACATCCTACCCCCATACAGATATATCATCAATGCTTTTCCCAAATTGATTAAATGTCAACCCTTCCTGTTTTCTTGTGAGCACTCCTTAGTGCTCAGCAGACAAGGTAGCCTTTTAAGAATATTTGCAAGGGGATATTGAAAATTACTTACTTTATTCTCTGAGAGAATAATAAAAGGTTGAAAGAAAGAAGTGTTTAGAAAGAATCTCTGGCCCCCTAAGATGGTTCAGTAGCTGAAAAGTACCTACCTGCCTTTTAAGAAAGAGATCATGAGTCAATTTCATGTGCTGTCCAGTGTCCCAAGTGAGCTCCCTGTGGCCCTGTTGCCCGGGTTCCAGTGTGCAAGAGGGTATGATCTGCAGTATACAGCTAGTTGTATGTGAGCATTGTAACTAAAGGTGGCTGTTGTTGAGCACCACACAGATTACAATTAACGACGTATACATTCTGGATGGGAATTAGTACATGTGCAATCACTGTAACTAAAGTGTGATTTCCCACAGGCACCAGTGTTGAGTAGAAAACCACAACTGTCATGCTAGCACTAGCAAACACCACAGCTATAATTGTGCTGTGATCCCTTATTATGACAACTTTAACCTTAATTTCTTCTTTTTTTTTTTTTTTTTTTTTTTTTTTGGTTTTTGGGTCACACCCGGCAGCGCTCAGGGGTTACTCCTGGCACCTTGCTCAGAAATTGCTCCTGGCAGGCCCGGGGGACCATATGGGGCACCGGGATTCGAACTGGTGACCTTTTGCATGAAAGGCAAACGCCTTTCCTCCATGCTATCTCCCGGGCCCCAAATTTCTTGTGTAATTTAGCCAATAATTTCTCCCTTACTAGTTAGTAAGGAATTAAATAAGATTTTGCTGAGTATTATATGAGTATTAATTATGTTATTAAACTCTAGTTTCTGGGGCCGGGCGGTGGCACTGGAGGTAAGGTGCCTGCCTTGCCTGCGCTAGCCTAGGACGGACCGCGGTTCGATACCCCGGTTTCCCATATGGCCCTCCAAGCCAGGAGCGACTTCTGAGCGCATAGCCAGGAGTAATCCCTGAGTGTCACTGGGTGTGGCCCCCCCCCAAAAAAAAACTCGTTCGAACGAACCTCGGTTAGTCCCAGGTCCACCGCTTACAAGGCAAAAACACTTTACCGCTGTGCTAGCTCTCTGGCTCCTCTAGTTTCATTTTTTTGTTTTGTTTTGTTTTTTTGGTTTTTGGACCACACCCAGCGGTACTCAGGTGTTACTCCAGGTTGTCTGCTCAGAAATAGCTCCGGGACACCGGGATTCGAACCAACCACCTTTGGTCCTGGATCGCCTGCTTGCAAGGCAAACACCGCTGTGCTATCTCTCCCAACCCCTCTAGTTTCATTCTTGACTAAATTTTTTGTTTTGTTTTGTTTTTGGGTCACACCTGGCAGCGCTCAGGGGTTACTCCTGGCTCTATGCTCAGAAATTGCTCCTGGCAGGCACAGATTGGGGGGGGGGAGACCATATGGGGCACTGGGATTCGAACCGATGACCTTTTGCATGAAAGGCAAACACCTTACCTCCATGCTATCTCCCGGGCCCCAGAATATTTTCTTTTTCTTTCCATACTTGATTCTCTAGTGAAGTATATGTAATGCTAATAGTATTAAATTCTTTTTTTTATTACTTTAAAGCTTTAGAACCCTTAAAGAGAAACCATATAAAATGATAGAGTGATTCTATTTCTTAATCTTGATAGTGGAAAGTGATTAAAAAAAGACTAGATGACAATGGAAAGGGATTAGAGGAAAGGAATTAAGTTGCTTGCCTTGCATGCAGGTGACTCGGGTTCTGTCCATGGCACAACGTGGTTGTCTGAGCTGAAGGCAGAGATTATTTAAATAGCTAGAGTGACTATTTAAATCTGTAATGCAAGCTGTAATTATAATATTGGGGAGTTTGCTTTCAGTGAGTTAGGAGAAATATGATTAATATTTTTGTATTCTAGAAATGATGAAAAATTATTGTATTTGAGGGTTTAGGGTCATATCCAGTGATACTCACGGGGCTCTTCCTGTCTCTGTACTTCGCATCATATGTGATACTGGAGATTCTAACCAAGATCAGCAAGCTGCAAAGCAAGTGCCTTAACTCCTGTACTTTCTCTTTGGACCATCTGTATAGTCCTTATTTGTCTCCTGCCCTTCACAGGCCCCTACTTTTGAGACCACTGTCTGGGATGCTCAGGGCTAACTCCTGGCTTTGCACTCAGGGG
>PVKC010045703.1:0-11361 GCA_004027635.1 Crocidura indochinensis | reverse complement strand
CCTGGAGCATTGCTTTAAATTCCTCTTCGATGAGGACTGAGGTTTTGTGTGAATTCCTTTATTTTTTCATTGTTTTTAAAGATTTCTGAATGCTTTGATTTGAGATTCATATTCGAGCACAATGTTGCTTTCTATACTTTGCTAATCTAACAATGTTAGTGCCGGGACCCGGGAGATAGCATGGAGGTAAGGCGTTTGCCTTTCATGCAAAAGGTCATCGGTTTGAATCCCGGTGCCTCATATGGTCCCCTGTGCCTGCCAGGAGCAATTTCTGAGCATGGAGCCAGGAGTAACCCCTGAGCACTGCCGGGTGTGACCCAAAAAAACAAAAAAAACAATGTTAGTGCCTTAACTTGCTATTTCAGATTTCATGTAGGAAAATAATTTGTGCTCTCATTTGTTTTGGAGGTTTTGAAGGCAAGATATCAAAACAGACACTTGGCATTACCAGGGTGGAAGGACTGAATTTGGCATACAGACATAGTAGTTTCCATGTGGTTTGGGGTTTGAGAAGTGGACAGCAGTGCTAGGTTTCCTGGTGCAGGGAGAAAGTGGTACATGGCAGAAGTACTATCGGGTTTGGGGGAAGTTTTGCCACACAATGCTATGCTCAGGGTTACTCTTTTTTTTTTTTTTTTTTTTTTTTTTTTTTGAGTTTTTGGGTCACACCCGGCAGTGCTCAGGGGTTACTCCTGGCTCCAGGCTCAGAAATTGCTCCTGGCAGGCACGGGGGACCATATGGGGCACCGGGATTCGAACCAATGACCTTTTGCATGAAAGGCAAACGCCTTACCTCCATGCTATCTCCCGGGCCCCAGGGTTACTCTTGATCCTACACTCAGGAGTTAATCCTGAGTGCTTGGGGTACCATATGGTTTGTTGAGTATCAAACCCATGTCAGCTATGTAGAGGGCAAGCCCCCTATCCACTGTACTATTGCTCCTGTCCAAGAACATGCTTTTTTAAATATACTTCTTGTTTTCAGTTTTACTGCCAGAATATTGTAAAAGTCATCCTGACATATTTTAAGTTGAACTGCTTAAGACATTTAGTCTTTTATTCCTGGATTTTTAGATAGTTATGATGATTTGAAATAAGCTTTTCTCTCTAAGTACCAATGTTGTATTACTTTTAAATGTGATTTCTGTTATATGATTTTATTAACTGTAAGTAATTCATTAACTGACGATAACTTTTTAAAACAGGGTATTCCTAGTGCTTCTCATGTAAGTAATAACATGAGCGCACCAGTCTTACCTGCTCCAGCAGCAGCTTCAGGAAATATGGGAACAGTTCAGGGACCAAGTTCTGGTAATACTTCATCATCAAGTCACAGCAAAGCCTCTAATGCTGCTGTAAAATTGGCCGAAAGCAAAGTAAGTGTTACAGTGGAAGCCAGCGCAGATAGCTCGAAGACAGACAAGGCAAGTTCAAGGTTGAGAGAAACCTTCATCATTCCATATACAATTAAAATGAAAAATAATTGTATATTGTATAAGTGGTAGAGGGAATCTTTTGTTGCTTAAATTTAAATGAGTTTAAAACTACTGTATAGTTTTAAATTTAAATGGCTAAAGTTTATAGATATGTAAACACTCCCATAGTTATTGGAAATATTTTATACTACTATTAATGTTTTATATGCTCGTTAATAATTTGTATTTATGGCACAATATTTTGTTTCTTATAATAATGTTAAGTGGGTAGAAGATATTTATAATAGTTTTATTGAAATATAATTTACGGGGCCCGGGAGATAGCATGGAGGTAAGGTGTTTGCCTTTCATGCAAAAGGTGATCAGTTCGAATCCCGGTGCCCCATATGGTCCCCTGTGCTTGCCAGGAGCAATTTCTGAGCATGGAGCCAGGAGTAACCCCTGAGCACTGCCGGGTGTGACCCAAAAAAAGAAAAAGAAAAAGAAATATAATTTACATACCATGTCATTCATCCATTTAAGTTCTGTAATTCAATGTTCTGTTGCTTTGTTTTAGGGATTTGGTTTTTTGTTTGTTTGTTTGTTTGTTTCTGTTTTGGGGCCACACCTGGCATTCATTACTCAGGGATCACTCAGTACCAATTAGATGCTGGGGATTAAACCTGACTGTGTGCAGAGCAAGACCTTACCCACTGTACTATATCGTTTTGGCCCCTTGTACTGGTTTTTGGATCACGCCCAGTGATTTTTAGGGCTTACTCCTGACCAGGGAAGGGTGTGTGTGAGATATACAACAAATTTTAGGATTTTTTTTTTTTTTTTGGAAGGGGGTTTCATAACTATTAGTCCTTATGGATCATTCCTAATGTTGTTCAGGGGAACCATATGGGGTGCCAGGAATTGAATCCAGGTCAGCCAAATATGAGGCAAGTGTTCTACCAACTTTTCAATATCTACCAAAGTTTCATTACCTTTGTTTTGTTTTGTTTTGTTTGGACCACACCTGGCAATGCTCATGGCTTACTACTGGCTCTGCTCTCAGGGATCATTCCTGGTGGGCTTGAGGGGCATTATGAGTCAGCCGCTTGCTGTATTATTACTTTGGTCTTCAAATTTTAGGACATTTTTATCATACCCACCCTCATTCTCCCACCCCATCAAACCAATATAGTAATAGCCTCCTAAGTTAATTACTCCTTATGTCAGCATCAACTAGCATCAGCTACTCTTTCTCTATGGAGTTGCCTTTCTTGGACATTCTGTACAGCACAGAAAGAGAAAGATTGTTTTGAGATTGACCTCTTGCTTAAATGTCCTCAGAGTTTAAAAAATAACATGGAGGTTTTCACTTGCATTTGAAAACCAGAGATAACCCCTTTTTAGGATTGGAGAGTGGCAAAAAGTGAATCATTTTCACCTCTGCTAATCTACTTTCTTTAATCAAACAGAATGTGATTCCCAATTACACCCACTACTATTGAGTACAATCATTCCAGGGCTCCCCTTCTCCCCTGGGATGGATGAGTATGGGTGGGGGGGATCACACAATGACACACAATTTCTCTCTTTGGGGGACACTGAATATGTATATACTTTCTATATTAAAATGAGCTACATAGAACCCGGATGATGGCTCAACATGTGGGAGCACATGCTTTCTATGTGGGAGCCCATGATATTACCATCAGGAGTTTTCCATTCTCCCTGTCCTCACTCTGCAGTATGTCTGGAGCAGACAAACCATAGAATGACTTTCTTAGAAAGTCAGTTGATAAAATAGAAATTAAGTAATTTGTGGCTTCAGGTTGGTTTGCTGATATTTCCTATGCATTCATTTATTCATTGTTTTGAATGGTATTTCTTCTTATTTTTAAAGAAAAATCTGAAAAGTAATTTGTTGAGGCAAATAGTAATAATGAAACATTTTTCTCTTAACAGAAATTGCAGATTCAAGAAAAAGCAGCACAGGAGGTAAAATTGGCCATTAAGCCATTTTACCAAAATAAAGATATCACCAAGGAAGAATATAAAGAAATTGTAAGGAAAGCAGTAGATAAGGTAAGTTACAGCTTTATTGAAATTACCTGAATGTTTGGTTTGGTCTGGGAGCTACACCTTGCTGTTCTCAGTTATTAAAAACTCTTGATACGGCTCCATATGTGGTAACTAGGGGACTATCTGTGTAGCTGGGGGTCAGTCTTGTTCAGCTATGTTCAAGGCAAGCCCCTTACCCACTTTATATTTCGTTAGCTTCATACATAATTTTTTAAAGAAAAGAATGCTATCTCAGATTAACTTAAAAAATAAGAGATGTAAAATTAAATATTAATTTTGAGTCCTGGATGGAGATAGATGATGGTGAGATGGGATGGAGAGGCCTTTCTCTGCACACACCTGCAACTCCCTCCAGCCATCGGGTCTTGAGGATTCAGTATAGCCAGGAGGAAATGAGCCACAGGAAGTCAGGTTGCAGGAGACATTGACTTTATTAAGGCCCGAGCCACCATGTGTGGCTCCTAAGCTTTTAACCTTTTAAGCAGGCTCTTTTCATCTGCCCTGACATCTCAACTAGTTTCTAAGCCAGCCACCTCTCTATCCTCCTGCCAAATCTCTCCCAATCTATGGTCCTCCTGCCCCTGAGGCAACACCCCTTCCTTAGCAACCCCAGACCCCTCCCAGATGTGGGCAGGTCTGCCTCTCAAGGTGAGCAAAACAGGAAGTTGGGGGAGGGGACTAAGGAGAGAAAGTTTATAGTTCTGTCTACAGTCTTTCTTTGCCCTTTGAATTAGTTCATAGGAGATATTAAAATATAAAAAATATTTTGAAGAAATTTGTTTTTCATAAAATTATTTTGAATTGATTCCTTTAATGTGAAAATAATTCATCCTTTTTTTTTTTAAATAGGTATGTCATAGTAAGAGTGGAGAAGTAAATTCAACTAAAGTGGCAAATCTGGTTAAAGCCTACGTAGACAAATATAAATATTCACGGAAGGGAAGCCAAAAGAAAACTCTGGAGGAAACTGTATCTACTGAAAAGAACATAGGCTGAAACGGGGACCTTTGTAAAGGACACTCTCACAATATCTGCAAAGTGCAATTTCAACATCATGTACCTTTAACTGAAAATCATACATTACTGTGATTGAAATTTGGTTTTGATAATTTTTTAAATGTAGGATATAATGTTTTGTTCTAAATAAATGTAGTTCTGCACTGCAGCTTCTATATTCTTTCCCTCTCAAAATTAATGCAGTTTTAAAAGAAAGGGGTTAAAGGAATGTGCAGTTTTACTAGGACTGTTAGAGTAGGGACAATATTCAGCTGTTTCATTTGAACAGTGGAGCACATAAACTAGGAATTTCAAAGTGCACTTGATTTGGAAGAGACATAGATATAGATATATATATATATATACACATAGATATATATATATGATACATTTATTCTGTCAGGCTAAAAGTGAAGTACGATCTTTATGATTTTTCTCTTATAGAAAGTTAATGTATTACCATGAGAAATATTTCTAATAACAGAAGACACCAATTCAGATTTCCTAATGTTTATTTTTTAAGAACACATTGAGTAAACTGCTTAAATAGAAAACAAATTATCATGAGTAAAAAACATTTTGTGACACACTTCACCTATCATATCACCAAATAAAGATTATGCTGCTTGTTTTTCCTTTGTGCCTTCCTGACAGGCCCACCTCCAACCCTCAACCCTGCAGGAGATTAAGCAGTTTGATTTGCTAAATTTATAACTTTGTTCATAATCTGTTGAATTTAGAAAGCCAGCCTGGAAAAGTATCAACTTTGTAGAAATTATGTTTATTTTCTGTATCTTCTATCAGAAATGATAAGTATCTGTGCCAACAAGATAATTACTGTTAAGTAGTAACCCTTTTCTTGCGACTGTAATAGAAGTAGGAGACTCATATAGGTGACTTTGAGATTGTTGCTGTCCATCTCATCACTAATTTAATTTCTTTCACACTTGAAAAATCTCAACTAATTAAGTAAACCTTAATTTGGTGGCCGTATGGTAGCCAGTTATGTTGCAGAATTAAAATAATAAAATCTGTTTTGGACATGGAAAGGAATTAAATGATGACATCTTGATTGGGATTTAAGGAACCTAGGGATTTTGTACTGGCGTCTATTTCAAGTATTAGACTTAATTCTTTTATAAAAGGTAAGTAAAAAATATTCATTGTGGGGCTGGAGCGGTGGCTTAGTGGTAGGGCGTTTGTTTGCCTTGCATGCTACTGACCTAGCTTGATGCCCCAGCATCCCATATGGTCCCCCAAGCCAGGAGTGATTTCTGAGCACAGAGCCAGAAGTAATCGGGGCTGGCCTAAAAACAAAAACAAAGAAATGTTTATGGTACCGTTATCTTAATGCTATAGGTTATTTCCATTGTAGATTGTCTTTCATTAAAGTCACAATTTTTAATATATACCATGTAACTAGAAAGCTATTTGGATCAAAAGTTAATGGTTCCATGATACATACAATGCCTCGGTAAGACACCCCTGACCCTTTTACTAGCGAGACTAATCAGCAATACTCTGTAGCAATACTCATAATTTTCTGAAGTTACTTATGTTTCTCGTTTCTTATGTGCGTAATACTTCACTGGTGCTAGCTTTGGTAGGCAAAAATATTCTAAAATTGTTGACCCCCTCCAAATGACTGTGTTTATAATCTTTAATTAGAGTATGAATGTTTTCTCTAAAATGTGTTAGAAATATTCCCAAGCAGCTTTTGATCTTTATTCATCATTTCTGGGCATTTGTATTATGGTATTCTACTGACTTATATAAATATGTATTTAATTAGTTTGTGTTTAGATTATGGTGGCAAAGAAATTCAGAAGTATATTTCTTCTAGCAATTAAACTCACACAGATACCCTATTTGTCTTAGTTTTAAACTACAGACAGTGTGAACCTATCATTTATTTTGAGTGAAATGTGGTTCACACTTTGAAATTTTATAGCAAGTGCTGTGCTTAAGCTAATTATTCAAAGTGCAGTAGTATTACTTTTAGTGATGTTTGGGAGTTGGGTGACATTGTAAAATGTGCTTTATACCAATGCTTTTACAAGCACATTTAAAAGTTGTTTTGGTTTTTATTTTCCCCAGGACTGGTGTGTGGCAGGTAGAGGGGTCAAGAGTTAAAATTTCACATCTTTGGTAGCAGTGCCATAAGTGATTTCGAATGGGGTTCTGGTTCGGGTGCATTTAAAATAGCTAACAAGGAACTTTTGGATTAAGATTCAAGCTTTTAAGAATTTGAAATATTTAAGAATATATTAGAAAGTGCATGCTTTATGTTAAAATGTATTTCTTTAACTTTTCTCATGCTTTTTTTATTTTCCAGAAATTTACATTTATTTTGCATGTGCTCAAATTTAAAAACATTTTGTGGGGTTACAGATTTCCTTTGTTATTTATAAAGATTCAGTATTAACCTGACATCCGAAACCTTAGTCCCTTTAATTTACTAGTCACATTGACTGGTTTCTGGGCTATAGTGATGCCTAGAATTTTGAATTATATGTAGTGACTTATATTAACATTCCAAAAGTTTTTGTAACTTTTTTTTTTTTGCTTTCTCCTGTTAATTACCGCACTGCTCCATTCTTTTCCTTTAAATTGCCACAGTGTGTACTGCTTGACTATTCATCTAAAAGATGTAGCTTCAGAAAACACAGTGGTCCCCATGGTCCATGACACATTGTTGTATGAGGTTGGAGTGCTGTCTATTGAAAAAAAATTCTTAAACAGATGTAGTCTGTAATATTTTCTAATAAATGCTTTTGATAAAGTAATGTCTTTAGTATTGTATTATTAAAATTCCTGGGGAGACTGGAGACATCTTAAGGTGCTTGCTTTGCTTGCAGCTGACCCCTTTTCAAATTCCCAGCACAACATATGGTCTCACTAGCACTGCCGGTGATGACTCCTGTGTACAGAGCCAGAAATAGTTCCTCAGCTCAGCTGTATATGGCCTACAAATTAACAAGAGGAAACAGTGACTTTTACCTCATTTTAATTCATTGCAAACTTACAGAATTTTTGGATTTATACCAAATCAACTAGCATCATAGTTTTATTAATGTCTGTTGTACAAGCTTAAAGTTAACCTTAAGTATATTTTAATAGTATTGTCCCTATAGGAAGTTGTAAACTGTAAAAGAGTAGAAACCAAAATGAAAATATTACCAATAATCTTACATAACAATCATTAATACTGAATAATTTGTATATAACTATGTTGTAACATCTTTTCCACTTGATGATTCACTGAGAAATTACCATTTTAATGAAAGTATTCTATAGCATGACTTTCTAATTACATTTTATTCTATTACATGGATGTGTTACTTCCAAAATTGGACATTAATTTGTTTTTATTAATACATATATATTTTACTAATAAAATATCACTGATGTAAATACCTGTATATACAAATTGTTTTCTTTTTCATTCTAGATTGCTTTCTTGGGATTCGTTTCTAAGGTTAAAATACCTTAGTCAGTTTGTAGTTCATTACATTTCTTTGCTTTGTCCGCCCTTGGTGGTGCTTAGGAATTGCTCCCAGTTGGTGTTTTGGAGTTACTCCCAGCAGTGCTCATGAAACCCTGTCATGTATAAGAGCAAATTTGGGCCTCTGGCATGTAAAGCATGCACTCCAGGTTTTGAGTTATCTCTCAAGCCTTCTTTAATTTTTGTTTGGGGGACTATACCCACTGTAATTCAGGGATCGCTCCTGAGTGTGGTGCCAGGAGTTGCTCAAATGGGTAGGCTTGGCACAAGGATAAGCACTTAAAGCGCTCTATTCTTCTCCAGACCCATCTTCATTAATTTTTTAAGTAATCACACATATACCAGATTAATAACTAAATTCTGTTAAATGTCATATTCCATTATTTGTAATTTATTTTCTATCCAGAAAGAATATCAGAAAGTTTTTGTAGAGGGCCAGGGAGACAATACAGGGGTTAAGGTAAGGCATGGACCTCGTAAACTTGGTACTACATGGCCTGAAACCTTACCTCTTGTTCCTTAGCATTGCCGGGTGTGGTGGACCACTTTCCTGGGTTAGTGTTGGTCCCACTAATTGGTCTTGAGCAGCGTATTTTTCGACCCTCGCATTGAACCATTTTAAAGTGGGACAATGGGCATGGGGGGTTGAGTATCTTTCTAAAAGTTTCATTAGGTTTGCAAAAAATGCTGGTTACTTTTTTTTTTGGTTTTTGGGCCACACCCGGTGACGCTCAGGGTTACTCCTGGCTATGCGCTCAGAAGTCGCTCCTGGCAGGCACGGGGGACCATATGGGGAACCGGGGGATCGAACCGTGGTCCATCCTAGGTTAGCGCAGGCAAGGCAGGCACCTTACCTCCAGCGCCACCGCCTGGCCCCCAGCTGGTTACTCTTCTAAGAAAATAGATTTCAGAGATCTTTTACCTAGGCCTGTGAATTATTACTATTTTTGCATCTCTGGTACCATTAGTAAAGTCTAATGTCTATGTTCTATTTGGGTGGGGCACACCCAGCGATGCTTAGGGGGTGCTACTGACTACTCGAATCACTCTTGGTGATGCTTGGGGGTCATATGGGATACCAAGGATCAAAACTGAGTCAGCTGATTGCGGTGCAAGGAAAACACCCACTGTACTATCTCTCCAGCCCATATGCTCTGTTTTATAATGCCTGTGTTCCTCTGTTAATGGCCATTTAAGTAGGTACAAATTGTGGCTATTAGAAACATTCTCCTTAATAAACCAAGTATATTAGTGAGTTGAAGTATTAGAAACAATTTAGTCCCACCGCAGTGACTGAGTTTATAGTTACTTTTAACTTTACCTTTAATACTGTGCTTGAGGATGTCTCATTGTCCAAAAAGTCTGAATTGGGATTCTTCACATATTACTAGTCCTAATCATACTTCGTTTTTGAAAAAACATTAGATAATATTAAACTTGTAGAATTTGACATTGATATATCCTATTTCCTTTAGTGTATAAAACTAATTATCTTGCTGATGGGGAAATCAAGATGCATAAGGCATTGACCTAAGTTAAAAATTATCTAATGACAAAGCCAGGATTCAGACCTAGCTTTAACAGATGCCAAAGCAATTTATGACTTGGGTGTTACATTGAATTCACAAAAACCAAGATAAAGCAAGAATAAATGTTTAAATAATTGAATATATAAAGCTAGAAGAAAACAAGTCTTTTGGGAAAAATCATCCCTGTGTTTACATATAACTAAAACAAACCCCAGCAAATTACTTCTGTTTTATTAGTACACTGCAATCAATCAGTTTGCCAATATTCCCTTCTCACCCTTTTAAATTTCTCCCCTCTTCTGTAACCTCAGGTCTATGATCATGGTTCAAGGATTTGGTTTCTCTTTGCTTTGTTTCTAAATATACCATATTTTAATGAGGGCTTTCTCTTGTATACCATATTTGAGTGAGGGCTTTCTCTTGGTTCACCTTACTAAGCATGACCCCTTCTTCTGATCCATGTTGTCATAAATAGAAAACAAATTCATCATAGATGAATTTTCTGTTGAGTGTGCCTGTATACATATAGGTATGTGTGTAGCCCTTTGTCCATTCTATTATTAGCCACTATTACTGAACAGTTGGGTTGTTTCCTTATATCTTAGGTATTATAATTAGACCTGTAGTGGACATAAATAAGCATGTGTCTTCAGATATTTGTGTTCTGATAACATGGGAGTGAAATTGCTAGGTCATAAATAGTAAAATAGATCTAATTTTAATTTTGTGAAAAATCTTCCAAGAGACGGGGGCCAAAGAGATAGCACAGCAGTAGGGCATGCCTTGCATGCAGCCGACCCAGGATGGAGGGTGGTTTGAATCCTGAGACCCCTGAGCCAGCCAGGAACAATTTCTGAGCGAGCTTAGAGCCAGAAGCCTGAGCAATGCCAGGTATGACCCCCCCAACCCCCAAAAAATCTTATCCAGAAGAAATCTTCTAAGAGACTAACCAATTGGCATTCTCTAACAACAGGATGAGATTTTATTTTTCTCACAGGTCTCACCAAGTTTTTCTTCTTGCCTTTTTGATACTGTTCATTTTCAAAGTAGTAAAGTGATAGAGTGGATTTGCATATCTCTGGTAAATTATGTTGTTGTTTTTTTAATGTTCCGTTTTAGTGAAACTCCCAGTTTTGGATGTGCTTGTTTTATTGTTGAGTTTTTTTGAGTTATGTAACTTGGATAAATAGCTTTGTAGATGTATGGTGTACAAAGATTTTTTTTCATTTAGTAGAATGTATTTTAGGGATCACTAGGGAGGAATACACTAGGAATGTATTCAGGAATCACTCCTAGCCAACTCAAGAACCATATTGGGATGTTGGGGATTGAACCCAGATTGGCCACATACCTACCCACTGTACTCTGGTCCCTTAAGTTAACTTTTGTGGCTGGGGTAAAATAGTTCATTTTCATTCTTTTGCAGTGGCTGTCCTATTAATTCAATAAAGAGATTTTCCTCTTCTATGCACTTAACTTCTTTCATTGTAAGCTAACTTGGTACTTTTTCATTGTAAATTAACTGTGAGGATTTTATGCTGGGCTGTTGATTCCATTGCGCTATCTATTTTCATTCTAAAATCAGTTTTAATTTGATGGTTTAATAGAATAGTTAAAATAATAATACCAATCAGAGGGAGAAGCAATGGAGACACCAAGCCCAATCAGATATAAGATCACCAAGTGATAAACCAGAAACAGAGGGAATCACTCAATCTAGAAGGCCCTGGGGAGAGGGTGGAGGATATGAGAGACAGAATGGGAATGGAGGTGGAGGGAGGACAACTTGGTGATGGGAATTCCCCTGATTCAATGTTTATTTGTAAATGGAATACTACTG
>PVKC010045702.1:0-11380 GCA_004027635.1 Crocidura indochinensis | reverse complement strand
TTGTTTCCAGACTCTTTACCTGTGTGTCAAGACCACTAATTTCTCCAAGGTCAGTCTCATCCTCAATAAAATGAACTTTGAGTTCATTGTAGGAAATTATTTCCCACATTAAGTAAATTTCCTTCTTAGGGTCACATTATTATTTTAAGACATGCGTCTATCTACTCAGTTTTGTATAAATAATACAATGAAAAAACTTATGTTCTTATATACACAAGAAAACATTAAGGAACAAAAGTATACATTTTACTTTAAGTACTGGCATCATAAAATACTAATTTAAATTCTAAGAACCTACCTAAAAATTCTAAGTTTGAAGAGATCAAGGATGGGGTTCAGCAACAGAGCACATGCTTTACATATGTAAGGCCTTGGATCTACTCCTCAGCACCACATACACTAAACAAATGAAAATTCTAAGTTTGAACTGATGGTCCACTGATTTATTCCAGTCTGTGTTATATACAACACATTCTCAATAAAAAACAATGTTTCTTTCTCTTAAGGATATAACGGGATTTGATCAAAAGTATCAAGATATATGCTCAAAATGAAGACAGCTCAGGGGATAGGTCATGTGTCCTTGCATATGGCCAACTCTGGTTAGATCTCCAATACCACAGATGGTCCTCTAAACACTGCTAGGAATTAGCCCTGAGCACAGAGCCAGGAGTAAGAATCAACAAGACCTAGGGATGACTCCCAAGCCACACCTAAGGGGTTCTTTTGTAGTCAGGGACACATTTATCCCAGAGCTGATAAATGCAGTTTTTTTAATCGATTTTTCAACTTGAAACGGAGAAAAACAGAGCCCCAGAGGCTTCAATGGCTAAGTACTTATCCTTGCAAGTGGGAGGCCTCTACCGTATGCCTACTGCTGCCTTCAAGCACTGGGCAAGGCTGGTCAGATCTCTGGTTCAAAGTAGTCAGTCAGTCCTGTGTGAGCTCTGCAACCAAGCATGGAAGCACTGAAGAAACCCACAGTGAGTGTGGCAAGTAGAATGCCTGAGAGCACTGCTGAAGTGTGCTCAGGCCCCCTCCAAGAGTGAGCGCCACAACCAAGCATGCGTGTGATTCTGGTTATGGCAACAACCGCAAAAGGAGTTGGAAAAAAAACAAATTTAAAATTTTCAAAATAAATAATAAAAAGAGAAACAAAGCAAAACCTGTAGATTTTGTTTGTGGATTACAGAAACGGCCATCTTTGGCTAATACGTTGACTAAATAATACTGTCTGTCTTGGTGGGCTGCAGAGATCGTATAGGAGATCAGGTGTGTCTTGCACACAGACAACCTGGATTTGCTCTCCAAGCATTGTCAGGAATACTCCCTGAGCTCGGGACCAGGAGTAAGCACGTCCTGAGCACCACTGGATACGCCCCCAAAGAAAAACAACAACAAAATAATCTTTGTCTAGGAATGCAGGCAAAGATTAGGGAACAAATGTGAAAAACCATGACCAAAATGAACAAGCTATAAGACAGAGGAGATACCATTGTGGTGCAGAACAGGAACACTGGCCTATATCTGGGCAAAACAGGAAGACTTCCCAGTGGTGATGATACTGCCCTGGACTTCTCTCAGTTAAATTCTCTAGGCAAAAAGGAGACAGGAACACACTGCTTCTAAGTCCTCTTCCAAGATTTCCATTTTCTTGTGCTCCATCAAGCCCAGGGATCTTACTGCTGCATAAAAAGATACTAAAACAGTTTACTTTCATCTAGATTAATAACTAGGTTTCAGAGAAATCCCAGAGTTGTTTTCTCACCATTCATTAGAAAGAAGTGAACAGTTCAAGATTACCAAGGGATAAATTTGGTAGATAAAAATGGTTTATATTATTGTCTGCTGTGACATCAAAATATTTTAAAAGGCTAAATGAAAACCAAATGCCAACATAGGATGATGAATAAGAAGTTGTTCTCCCACTAACCCTCATTCCCCAAATAAGAATTTCAAGACATTTTTTGAGGGAGGCAATAAAATAAGAGAGGGAAAGGCAGAAAAGAGCATGGATTCAATACAGACTATTCTTCCAAAGTATAGAAAGACAATGAAGGGAAAACAGAACACATGTATTACAATGTATAGCACCATAAGTCTCTGTTTGATGCTCTGGAGGGCTTCAACAAGTACTGTTCAGTCAAAAATCAATCGAAAAATCAGCATGATAACAGAGCATGAGTTGCCCTATAATAGCCTTAAGACCCCCAAGGCTATGCACGTCCCTTTCATCTGCCACTCCACCAGACTCCTGGGGAACTTGCTTCCACACCTTGAGTACAGTGCCAGGCTCTTTCTAACCCACTCTTCTACCTTCCCTTAGAAAGAGGAGCTGACAAGACTGACGTAGAAAAGTGGGTTCTCAGATTTTCTTTTTATTGTGCTTCATTCTTGCTTGACATTCGCACTCGATCTCATCCTACGGTGTCAACCAGAGTGTTTCCACAATACGAAATGGTCAGACATGCTCTCTAGCAATAGTTGTGTATTTTGAATGTCTTCGCACGCAAACATTAAGCTGCCCTTAATAAAACCAGAAATCAGACTTATGCAAATGCAGCATGCAAGCCATTCACAGCATTGTTATAAATATACATATATGGTTCATTCCAAGATTTCATCTCAATATTTCTTCAATCATTTCCTCACAATGTCTGGTTTGTTCAATTTATACTTATCCTTGGCATTTGGCGCAAACCCCCAAAGATAAGATACATCTGTCCCTTGGTAACAAATCTTGGCATTTTTACCTTGACTCAGTCCCGAAATGATTGGTTGAAAAATACCTTGCTGATTAGCAGGATTTCCTCATAATAAAATATTTTATTTCCAAACTTTTGAATGTGACAGGAGATGTGCCAACTCAGTGGTGACATATCAAAGCATCAGGAGGACATGTAAACACCCGATCCGTGTGAGGGAAGGAAAAGCTAATTGGAAGTCAGCTTCCCTGTGATTATCAGCTTGTTTATGGGAGGGAGGACTCCTCTGAATAGCACTGTAAATCCATCCTGATTGTGGCGTTACAACCAGAGCTCGTTTCCACAAGTTCCCCGAAGCCCCCACCCAATCCATTTTGTTTGGTTACAAAGGGTTGCTCACTGTTTTCAGGGAATGACAGTTTCTCAGGCTTTGATTTTCTCCAGTTTCAAAAAAAATTAATCAGTCGCACAAGACAGTTGTCAGATTTCACTTCCCTCATGGCAGAAAGCACACATATTCATTGTCTGCTATAAGAATAAATTTTAGTGATTTTTCCCCATGTCAATATGAATATTAGACTGACCCAATTAATATGAAACGCTTCTATGCTGCTGGAACAGACAGTGCTACAGAAAGAGCCATTTGCACAACCTGTTCGTGATTATGGGCCATAAGGACACAAAGATGGCACACACATTTGCGGGCCATCTGAATTCTTCTACAAAAAGGGGAGGGGCGGGGGGGGAGCGGCATGACGTTCGCTTGACTGTCGTGGGTCATGTTTTTTAATCCGGAGTATTGGACATGTAACACAGCAACAAGAGCTGATCATTTTGTTTAATCACCTTTTGGATCCGTGCCAGATGGTCTCTATTGAGAGCGCTGCAAACAGAGAGAGATGAACTGCATCTAACACGCCACCAGAGCATTCCCGTAAATGTCTGAGAACTGATTCCAACAAGAATTTAGTCTCCGAGCAGAAAGGGAGACATTTAAAAACTATGTGCATTAACTATACTTTTCCCCATAGAATCCTCACTTGGCATGAATAATTTACCCACTCTTATGCTAATGGGATCATGAAAGTATCCCTCTGTCTTTAGTGCAGCTATTCTCAGCTTTCAGTAATTACCCCACCCAGTGAAAATAACATGGCTTCTCCATGGAACAGCGACTAGTACCTGACAATTACAAAGATCATGGCTGACAGTGCAAGGAAGGGTCCAGAACTGGACAGAGGAGTCCTGGTGGCCCAGTGAAGACTTACAGAGCTAAGGTAACACCAGTCATGGACAGCAGAGAAGATGGCTAGAGAACAGGGGGCAAAAGAAGAAAAGAAAAAAAAAAGATTTCTACTGCAAAGTTTTCCTTCCTCTGACTTATTATATCAAGATTTTACTTCTTAAAAAATGTTCCTCTGCACACAGTACTTAGAGTGTAAGATATTTCACGACAGGATTAGCTTGAAGGGCAGGGGAGGTGGAACAGAGGACTTGCTGTGGAGGGGAAAAAACTATAAACAATATCCGAGAAAAAGAATTTGACTTCTCATTAAGGCACATCTGCATTGAGCATATATATTGTCAGAATGTTTTAAACATATGAATAGTAGCAGATCCATTGCATTTTGCAGTGGGGGAGTGTAAAAAAAAATAAAGTCTATGAAAACAAAACCCAAACAAACAATAAAAGAACACAAAACTCATTTTCAACCTCTGTCCAAGGAACTTCATGTTAGGTAGTTCACTGTGTAAAAATTATCAGGCTAAAACATCTGGGAAAGAAAGCTATGAAACAGCAGGGAACATGGCTGGTTTATTGTTTATCTTTTGTTTATGAGGCAGTATTCAAGTTTAATTACTACTCTAAATTAAACTCTAACTGGCATCAGGAGACATCCCTTTACATGACTAAGTTCAAAAAAAATCTAGAAATCACAACTCTGGGTTTTTTTTTCCAAGTAAGTTGATACATATCAGAAGAAATTACTCAAAATTAACAGTAATTATAGAAAGCTTTTAAGCATTTATGGACACCATTACGTATTCTTCGAGCACTTATTTATTAGAAGAGTTTAATTTGATCCCTAGTGGTTGATATTCTAGAACACACCAAGAAAACCCACAGAAAATTTTTTGGACTTTGGTATTGAGTATGACATTCTTTTGATTTTACTTGGGGAGGTAGAAAGATAATGCACCATAAATACTTACTGCTTGCTCTGGTGGCAAATTATCAACTACTCTTTCAGATAATTTTGAGGACACAATTAGGAAGGCTGAAGGGAAAGAAATATCAGTGTATTTATCATAACAGAGTGACCAGTTTGGGATGAACTTAGCTCTAGGAAAAATAAAAGTTAAAAGCAACTAGCAAAAGATGATGCCAGATGGCATCTGTCATATTGTATTTAGGGTTATTTTAAAGAGATTGCCGCCACTATGAAAACATTCCATTGACAGAGTTTTCCTAGACTGAATGAGAAATCCCCATAGAACATATTCAGAGCCCACCATGAGAAGGTCTGAGGTGTTTCCCCCTCCTTGAAAGCTCTGAGTGGAATATTTTGGCGGGGAAAATCCTCTTTCAAAACGACAGCATACATTATAAATGCAAAGTGTAATACTATTCTAGATATGTGCCTATGTAAGAACACATTAAACGTACATGGATATACTTACACTTCAACCCCACAGTCTTTAAAGGACGGCACCATGAATTAATAAACACATAAATAATTATCGAGTTACAGAATGCTAGTCTCGTTGCCTGGAGAATAGACAAGAACAACAGCAATGGGGTCTGCTTGGAGGCATATCTGAGAGGAAATAGACTGGCTGTGCGGTCCAGTGTTCTGAAAGAGGAGGCACATATAGATGCCAGGACGTGAACGATTCAGGTTCAACCGGGCCTGGCAACAGTATGGTTAACGTGCGTGTGGCGTGCAGTGTGAGTTCAGCAGTTACTGGGCCAACTGTCTCGGTATTTCTGGGAACCCTGCCTATTCACAGTGCAGGGATTGTTCAATTGCTGCAAAATGTACAAAATGAATTTTGCAAAAATGAATTGTAAGGAAGGCCCCATTACAACGATTTTACAGCAAAGATGTCAACATCAATTTTTCTTTCATGCATAGCTAATGATTAAAACAGCATATTCCATTTGCCTAAGACAATTTATTTCATATTGGCACATCACAATATTGAAATACAAAGTTATCTTTCCTCTCCCCTTTTTATTCATTGCTGCTGAACCCATACCATTGTTCAAACCAGGAAAAATAAAACAAACTTGGCACGAAATACTTAAAACAAAGACTCATCAATATTCTCCAATTTGTCAACATCTCAATTACAGCACTGGAAAAAATGTAAATCTCATGGGCTCTAAACACTGAGGGGTCTATTCTCTTGCCAATTCGCATGCGGAACTCCCATCAGCGTTAATGGGAGTTGCACAAACCCATCAATAATAATAATACTTTGTACATAGATTGTGCCTTTCATCTCGGGCTCTGAAAGTGCGCGTGAACAAGGGGGATGCTTCCTGCTCTCTCACTCTGGCAAAACACACAGGGAAATACAAAGCAGCTTTTGACTCAGCAGGTAGAGAATCAGGGACCCCAGCCTTATTATCCAGTCCCATTTTACTGATGGGAAACCAGACACAAAGAGAGACAGTTACCTCCCCGAAGCCCCCAGGCTGCACCCTAATTCCATCCCTGAAAAACCAGATTTCTTTCTTCCTTCTAATGTGACTCACAAGACAAACTCCCTCCCGCCCTCCCTCCCTTTGGCTGCTTTTAGCAAAAGAAATCAGTGAATTGAAAGTCTGGTTCATATTTATATAGTTTACTGCTAGGCATGTGCTGTTTGAAAGATACAGTAGAGTCGGGTTTTACATTTGAGCAAGGGTGTTTCTCACAATATGTTTAAATTCTGATTTTTTCCCCTCCTTTTGGTTTGCTGCAGAATTACTAAAGAGGAAAAGATGACCTTTCACCTCTGTAACTGTAGCTCTCTCCTAGGAAGCCATAAAATGAAGTATTTTTAGGTTCCAAAGTAAAGATTCGTCTGAATAATTTTAGTCAAATATTCACCCAAAGTATAAAGCGACATAAATGCATGTATTGTTTTATAGCATATGGCTATTAAAGTTTAATTTAAAATGTGTATGAAAACATTGTATTTAGTACAATTCATCTCTATTTTTTCTGTTTATCATAATTTGTTTTGAAATTGAATCGTTTTACAGTTTTCCATATGCCTATTGTGCTAATAAATTCTGAATAAGCAAGGAAACTCTTTTCTAAACTACGAACTTGGTTACCCATGAAACAGTTTAATATATTTAATACTAAGAACATAAATTCCCCTTTCATGCTTTCCATTATACATCAACCCTAAGATTGAACCTAGGATAAGCATATGTGATTTCAGTCAATATCTGTGTTGACTTTGCCCTGAAGCAGATAATTAATCTTTCCCACAGAAAGCTACTCTGGACAATTCTGTGGGACAAAATACTAAGATAGCTTGAAAACATGTTTAAAAGACTAATGGGCCTGCATATGACAAAATGCACTCCAGTCTGGCCTTTAAAATTCAGATTTTCCTGTAAACACAGACACACAAATACACTTAAATGTGTTTTGGACACACCCATACGTCAGGTAGGAAATTCACCACACCAAAATATTCTGTTTCCTAGAAGTTGTGATTTTTTTTTCTTTTGCCCCTCACACTTTAATGCAGTAAAATGACTAACTTCCCACGACTCTTACATCTAAGCTACCATGTCCATTCTTTAATCCCACAGAGATATGATTAAAGGAACAAAATCCTACAGGGATCAAATCCTTCAACATTGGATAAGTAGGGGAAGCTACCCACAACATAAAGACATTTGCATACTGTTCTTATTGAGTGTTTCTTATTCCTGGCCCAAACCCAAGAAAACAAAAACACAAAAGACAAAAATAACAACAGTAGAACTTTGGCCATTGCTGCAACTGGTCCCTGCTGCAAACTCCAGGGCATGCCTCTTTCCCTCCCCTTCGCTCTGGTCCTTCCTGCTATCTCCCTGGCCATAACTCAGACAGCCCAACAGAACCAGTCAGTTTTAAATTTCAGTTGGGACCTTGGTGACCTGTTAATGAATCTACAGAGAGGAGAAAAACTCACTGTGTTGAGTTATGCCTGGTGTTGCTCGCTGACTTGGAGTCAGAAATGCTTGAAGCGTTAACGTAATTGCAAGAATGTGAAAAATGAAGCGCAGGGCTCCTGAGTGAAGAGAAAGGTCAAAGCGAGCCTCACACACCACAAGTCTTTGGAAGATAGCCTCGTTAGACCATTCGGGCCACTCTGCTTTCTCCCCGCCTTTTTGGTACAATGTTGAAGGTGTTTTGTTTTTATTAACAGATTCATTTTGTCCTTCACGTGGCAGCAATTGGGGGTTGTGGGGAATGGGGGGGGGTCAATGCTCTAGATTTCACCACATCGAGAACTCCAACTCAGAGAGAGCGACCAGTTGAGCCACGGCACCTCAGACCCACTTAGTCTGTGTCCCTGTTATCTTCAAACTGTCAACTAGTTTAGTTGCCTCATGTGGAATCTAAAGGACCCAATCAAAAGAGCATCTAAAGCCTAAATAGATATAATTCTCAAATTCTTCCCCAATTTACAATCTGAGAGTATTCATTTCTGTCATTTGCTCTGGGCTTAGATCCCTTCATAGTTAATGGTTTCCCAGAAAGGACATTTTCCTAGACTTTTCTTTAAATGCCAGGGATTCAAAATTCATGACCAGAAACTTTGAGGAGAAAAAGCACTCCACAATATCACCCTCCCCCTTTTAAATAGCATGAATGACTACAGCACAAGTTGTTAAACTGTCTTCTACTTAGAATACTATCTAACGTTTAAATATTGTGACCATAAACATGGTCATAATAGGGATGGAATAATTCTAGGAGATCAGACACCATCTAATGTGAAATATTAAAAAGTAAAATCTATATATTTTCCTGGCCCGCATTCAATAAGACATTGTCCTTTAAATGACCATTTGCCATCGACAAGGTAACCCTACAACTATACAATTGCTCTCCATGCATTAGGTGAGTTTTAAATGATGAAATTTATTCTAAATAACCCTAGACTTCCTTGTCATCTGCACTTAATGTAACCCTTGCCCTCCGATTATACTAATTTTTAAGATTCATGGCAAAAGACACTATGTCAGCTGAATGGAAATGGGGAAAAGTACTCTTAAGAATTTCAGAATTCATCTTTCCAAGATACAGTTCCACACACATTTGCACATTGCTTCTAGTGCTGGTAAGTACAGGTGTTTGCATTGCAGATTCTCAAGAGGCGTCATTGCTGGATTTCAGAGAACTCTTCTACTTGATATTTCAAACCAAATATTCTATTGATAGTAGAATTCAAAACCACTACATCATTGCAGCCAAACAGGTCTGTCATTCCACTTCTACACAGAAGTAAAGTGTAGATAACCACATTTGTTAAAAGGATGGGCAGAACTAATCAACTATTATTATAATATCAACCTAAAAATTAGACATCTCACATTAGATTTTTTTCCTTAAGTAATTTAAGCTAGACGAGGGAGTTGCTGTCTGGCTTTAAAAAGCTCCCTAGCCCGCCTCCTACCGACAGGGACACAGATGAACTAACCCCATGAAACAGTGGTGATCTCAGTCATACCGTTTTGCACAAATGCTTGACCTTTTACCTTGCTCACTGCTGTTGTCTCCGCTCTGGGAAGCGTGGCCACCACTGGAGGGCCCTGGGGTGCCCGCTGAGTGAGTGGATGTTGCATCATCGTGGTCTCGCCAAGATGCAGGATTCTGATGTCAGGATGCCAAGGAATGGTTCCACGGTTACCATTTCCACCATCGACGAGGAGCCAAGAGGAAAGATGCAGACAAAAAATTTAAAAAAAAAGTATACGTATTAGTATTTGTTAAATCAGGCACATACCAATGCTACGTCATAATATGTTAACTTTTGAGCAACAAAGGAAAAAACAAAAACGAAAGTGTCCTTTCAGGGATTTTAATGAGGTTTGTTTATATCAGTGTATACATCTGATTAAAGTTCGTTGAAATGACACTTAAAATATATTTATTTGGGAACTGGAGAGATAGCACAGCTGGTAGGGTTGACATGGGCTTAATCCCTCTCAGGAATGATCCCTGAGTACAAAGTAAGCCCTAAGCACTGCCAAGTGTGATCCATAAACAACCCTCCCCCCCAAAGTGCATGTTATAACAATAAACTGATACTCAATAAAGTTAATTTGGAGAATGGTGGGAATGATTGGATCACACCTGGCTATGAACAGGGGCTCTTCCTGGCTCTGTGCTCAGGAGTGATTCCTGGCACTGCTCAAGGGAAAATATGTGATGACAAGATTCATTTTTGGTTTTTTGTTTGTTTGTTTTTGTGTCACACCCAGCAGTGCTCAGGGGTTATTCCTGGCTCCATGCTCAGAAATTGCTCCTGGCAGGCACGGGGACCATATGGGATGCCGGGATTCGAACTGATGACCTTCTGCATGAAAGGCAAACGCCTTACCTCCATGCTCTCTCTCCGGCCCTGATGACAAGAATTTAAAACAGAATCTGCTGTATGAAAGGCAAGTGCTTTGTCTCCTGTACTATCCCTGTAGCCTTCAATAAAGGTTTTTTTTTCCCCCTATTTTTGTTTTTTTGGAGGCCACACCCAGCAATGCTCAAGGATAACTCCTCACTCTCCACCTTAGGAATAACTCCTGGAAGGGATCAGGGACCATCTGGGTTGCCAGCAATCATATCCTGGAAGGCCATGTGCAAGGCACAAACCCCACCTGCTGTACTACTGCTCCACACCCAAACAATATAATTAATTTTTAAAGTTAGAAAAAGCTACTTATGACAATAAAAGCCATTCCTACTCATCCTATCTTAACTAGTGCCTACCTTCCTAAGAAGTAGGTCCCAATGCTCTTGAGTATTGAAAACTTTAGATTGGTGACATCTACGAACCTGACAGAATTCCTTTAAATAATTAGAAGACTATGGGGGATGGAAAGAAAGTAGAGTGTGTAGGGATGCTTGCTTTGCATGGAGCCGACCCAGGTTTGATCCCTGGCATCCCATTAAGTCCCTTGAGTACTACAAGGAGTAATTCCTGAGTACAGAACTAGGAATGCTCCCTGAGCACTGCTAAGTGTGGTCCACCAAAACAAAATAAAAAAATAATCAAGAATATGTGTGAAATATGCCTTCCATACTGGAAGTTATCAACTGATAATCTAGCCTAATGGGTACAATGATATTAATCTCTGCATTAGTATCTAATGATAAATTTGATTTTAATTTACACAAATTGCCAACAAATATGAAAGAGCTAAGAATGTTTAGCCATTGAATAAATTGGATTGAATGTTTACTCAACTTCATGGAAGCTTTAAGTGCAGTATTTTTCCCTGTAAAATATACTTAGTGCAAAGAACAGGCCAGGCGAACTAAGAGTCATAGCTCATGCCATGTTACTGAGTGTATTCTTCTCCTGTTCCTCCTCCCCTTTCCTGATCATTCCCACTACCCTGCTGTTGCTTAAAGGAAAACAGGAATTCTAATGTACAGGAAGGACTTTATCAGCACCAC
>PVKC010045701.1:0-11412 GCA_004027635.1 Crocidura indochinensis | reverse complement strand
GGAAAAGCTACATGAGTTGAAATAACTCCAGTCATTAAAATATATATTGATTTATCATTATTATTTAACAGATATGAAGTTTTACTATTACTGAATACTTCCAAGGCTTCTTGCACTGTAACAAACCCTTGAAAACCCTGGCAGTGGGCTTTGTGTCCACCATTAAAAATGCTAATACTCATTCAGAATTGCTAAAGGTGGTGATAAGCACCTGACAAATCAAAGGCACTGGAGGGGGGAGAAGGGAGCTCATTTTTTCTGTTGGAATTTCAAAGAATTCAATTGGAAAGATGAGTATTTCCTCCTCTTCATTTCTGAAAAATGGATCTGACATCCCACTTTAAAGACAACTATGAAAAGGGGATGTATGAATGATTATGTTCTAGTGATCTAATAAACAGCCTGGTAAAAAGAGTTACAAATACCTTATAAGGGTGCAGTGGGTAGGACATTTTCCTTGCATCCAGCCAAGCTAGGTTTGATCTTTGGCATTCCAAATGGTGCCACAAGTACCACCAGGAGTGATTTTCAAGTACAGAGCCAGAGCCATTTGAACACTGGTGGATGTGACCCAAATCCTACCTCTGAAAATACTTTGTCATATGTAGTAAAGTTCCTGAGAATAGAACTTAAATGTTCTTACTACTAAAAGAAAAGAAAATGTAAGTTTAACTATACAAATATGATGTTACTTAATATCATAGAATATAAATTTGCAATGCTAAATCTATCATTTTGTAGCACGTAATTTTATATGATTTTATACATTACTTCTGTCACTAAATCTAGCGGAGAGAGGACAGAATTAGCCTTTAAATGATAATGAAACAGCCAAATAAGTCCTAGATTGCCTATCTCAGGACTTCTGTGGTTTTGTTTTTGTTTCTCTTTGGTTTTGGGGCCACACCCAGCAGCCAGTGTTCAGAGGTTATCCCTGGCTCTGCACTCAGAAATTACTCCAGGTAGGCTCTGCAGACCATATTGGATGCTGGGTATCAAACCCAGGTCACTCACATGCAAGGCAAAGCCACATCTTACTCATTGTGCTATCATTCCAGCCCCTCGGGCATTTTTAAGAACATGTACTTAATTTTACATTAAAAATTAATTTATTTGTACTGCACTAAGTAGCTGTATGTTACATTCTTTAATATTTTATTGCTGTTTACTTTAGAAGTAGAACAAAACTCTAGCAGTATTTAAACATGATTCAGAGTTCAGAGAATATTATATTTTGTTAAATGATATAAAATATAAATGTATATTATATCATATACACACTTAAATATATCACAGTAATTTTATACACTCAGATGACATTCAGTTTACTCTAATGTCTAGGTTTAAATTTGCATTCATCTTTGTAGTTCAAAGAAACAGATATTCCTGTAACTAAAAAGCTAATAAGACCCAATCTATTTTGGTTCTCTTTTATTACTAGAATTTCGGGGTTTTTTTTTTTTTTGGGTTGTTGTTGTTTGTTTTTGGGTCACACCCAGCAGTGCTCTGGGATTACTTCTGGATCTGCGCTCAGAAACTGCTTCTGACAGGCTTAGGGGACCATATGGGATGCCGGGATTCGAACCGCCATCCATCCTGGGTCAGCTGCTTGGAAGTCAATTGCCCTACCGCTGTGTCATCTCTCTGGCCCCTAGAATTTCTTTTATAGTAAACTGCCTCATGGATAATCTTTTTGCAATAATTTAAGATAGCATAAGTTTGAAGAAACCATTGCTTGGTCTTTACAAGGAATGAGTCAAGTCCAAACATATTTCTCTTCTTTCAAAAATTAAAATATTTTTCCCAAACCCAAAGTCAACAACAACAGAATCGATACCCTATCTGCAACAAGCTATATATACACAGAGGGGAACAGTTGCACTAGTACTCTGGGGAGCAAAGGAGGGAGATGTGGGACACATGCTGGGAAAAGGGGTGGAGGGAGGACAACCCTGATGGTAGGAATGGCCCTGATTCATTGTCACTATGTACCTCGAATATTACTATGAAAGATTTGTTATTCACTTTTGGTCACAATAAAAATTATTAAAAAAATAAAAGTAACAAAATTAGAAAGGAAGAAAAAAATTAAAAAGTGTTTTTACTCTCAATATAAAAAACTAATGCTTTGTTTCTTTTGTTTTATTTTATTTTTGGGTCACACCGGTGAACCCAAAACTGGCTCTGTGCTCAGAAATCGCTCCTGGCTTGGGGGACCATATGGTACGCGGGGGGTAGGGAGAGATTGAACCTCAGTCTGTCCTAGACTAGTACGGGCAAGGCAGATGCCTTATCACTTGTGCCACCACTCCAGCCCCTAGGAAACTAATTTAAATAACATCAATAAAAAGAAATATTACCAAATTATACTAGCGGTTTAAATATGGAGGTGTGTTTTTCTAAATATATAGCTAGATTTCTTGAACAAGCTGTATTTCCCTTCCATTCTTAAGAGATGGAAAGAAGTTTCTACAATTTTTGAATAAACTTCTGATTTATGGGAATTATTCTCACAAATGATTTTTAGAATCTTCCTGCAGCACATAACACCTCTATCATCTTTCTAAAACTATCTCTTTTATTTCCATGACATAGTTATCTTTAAGAATTCTAGCCATGCTTTTCTCTTCTCACTCTTCTCTTTCCAGTCCTAACTTCTACCAACCATCATAGATCTACATGCTTTGTATTGGTATTTCCATGTAAAGTAATAGCTCAATGACCCCTTCAATAAACAGTTCACTGATACTTGTAGACTTAGCTAATATTTTAATAGTGAATTTGTTGGTAATAATAAAAATAGCATTTACTGAATGTCTTCTCTTTTGATAAGAACTGCCCTTATAATTTTCCATGCTCTTGGGAGGAAACACTCATAGAAATTAAATTGAAGAAACTCAAAGTCAGGAAGGCCAAACAACTAACCAATGTATAGTGTCAAGAAGAAAATCCAGGATACCTACTTACGCACCCAGATAATAGAGCTAGTACTCAGTACATTACTTCTAATATATCTGCTACAGACATGAGGCCTTATCATTGGTACTTCTAATCTTTGTATTAAAAACATCTGCATTTTATATCAATACTACAAATATAACACCAGCACTGTTTACCCATTCTAACTAGTTTCATAGTTTGATGAAATATTTCAATTTTATTCAAAGGCAAAAAGACTAATGCAATAAATTTCATAGACCCACATCTCTCCTTTGCTAAGTCTTATTATTAGCCAGTAGTTTGTTTTAGTTTTATTTTTTTAAAGAAAGAATGTTTTCAGGAACACTAAAGTCATCAAATACCATTTTTTATGACTTATGTTCTGGCCTTAAACCACAGTTTCATGAATCTGGTCTCTCATCATATCTGTAGGTATTGCAAAGATCATATAGCAGATTATATATATATATGTATATATATACATAAACTGATCTCTTCCAAAATTAGTTAGTATAGAGATATTTCCCATAGTTCAATACTAGATTTTATATCAGCATAGTATTCTTATTTTATCAATATTCTCGATCAATTTCTTTATACAGTATCACATAATTTCTTCTGAATGGCAAATTCCTCTTCTAAAAACCTAATGTTCTTTTTTTTACACATATTGATAGAATAATATGACTTCAGAGTCAAAAGGTCTTCATTTACATCCCAAATTTGTCTTTTTTTTACTGGATATCCAGTTATGGACAACTGTCTCACACTTAAGTATTAGGACTATAGCAAATACTTAAATAACATCATTTTGTTAATACTGCTTTACTTGTAGTCATGGTTTTCCATCAGTAACTTTTGGTGAGGACTTAGGAATTTTTAAATCTTTGTATTTTAATGAATACTGAGACAGAAAACGCAACATATTTTAAAACTGTACTAAACCTACAAACCGGAAGTTTTTATGACATTACTGTGTACAGCTTCTGATACAAAGATGAACAAATTCACCTAAACGTGACAGAAATAATAAGAAGTAGTTTCATTCCTATTCAATTAATACTTAAATATTATTTTCTGCTTTCTGAAGTTAGACCTTGAACACCTACCATTTCTATCCTGCCAGGGCACTTTTGTATAAAGGGGCATGCAATTGTTATGCATGAAAATGTCTACAACTTAAATAAATAGGAACGAAGAAAAATCAGACATTTTGTAAGAAAGATTTTGTCTTTGGTTAATAGTTTGGCCTTCCTGACACTGAGTTTCTTCAATTGAATTAGTATGAGTGTTTCCTCAGATGAGCAAGGCCTCTGTAGGAAGCAGTATAAATAATTACAATAACGAAATATCCTTCATAAAATGACTATTAGGAGGATACATAATTTTCAGTCAGTTGAATGGGATGAGCATCTATTTACAAGGCAATTCCCCAAATGTGGATGCAAGGAAAGGGATAGAGCCATACACTGAGATTATATCAACAGAACCGAAAACAGTTGTCACCACTGGTCCAAGTTTTTACCTGAATCCAACAATTGGACATTCTTTACAGATGTTACATTTGGCCTGATGCTTTGCGGTCTCAGCTGCTGCCACTCGATGTAAAACTGGCAACCAAACCATAGATTGGGGTTCCAGCCGCATCCAGTCTATAAACTCTTTCACACTTATCTCTGGCTTATTGTTATTCTGGTGAAGAAACAAATATATTAGATATGAGTAAAATTCCTTTGCTTCAATTGGAACAGTTGAGGGTCAAAAGATAGTCCAGGGTTATGGTGTGAGTTTGCATGCAGCCAATCCCAGTTAGATTCTCGGCACCATGGTCTCTTGAACATTGCTGGGTATAATCCTCTAAACCAAGTCACTATCAGGGTGCCTAAGTAATTTCTGGCAGATGGGAGGGGTACCTGAATGACACTTGGGAGATCCCTCCTCCACAAAACAGGACATATTGGAAGCAAAAGTTCTTCAAAGAAGCACTTCAACCAATTGTACCACAGTGAGCACCACAAATAAAAAAGCTTGTAGACACCAAAAGTGTGTGTGAACCCAGGCATGGTAGATCAGCAGTAAAAAGGGAAAGGGAAGGGAAAATAAGAAAATAAAACCTGAAGTTCAAAGTACTTTTTGTTTCATATAAATACTATAATCCTATAAAATTCTTTCATTCGTACTTGCATATTTGAAGGTGATTAGAAAAGCTAAATCAACTGCTGTGTCTGTGTCTTCTCCAATTCTGTTAAAGCATTCACTGAGAATGATTATGCGTGTGCTTTGCAGCATTTTCAAACTTATCATGGCAAGTTTTGTGAAATATCTGGTCCTTCTTCAATTCAAATACTGAGTAATTTTCACACTTACAAAGTTAAATTTGTATCAGTATCCTTTGCCCACTGCTGTCAAGGTCATTCTGTGTTCTAGCACATGTGAGAACCATATTCAGAATTCTCCTTTGATAAATTTTGTATTTCTAAAACAAGAATGGGGCCATTACAAAATGTAATAACCCATAACATCAATTCTCCTTACTAGCATAGTATGAGCCATTTGTTTATTTTACTTTTTCTTCAGCAATGATAAGTCACTGGATAACCTTTGGCAAAGTATCTGTAGGCTTGTTCTTTATGTGTATGTATAATTTCAATGGTAGCATTTCTAAATTGTTTCTATATATGCTAAGCATTAAAAAATAAAATGATTTCATAATTTAATTTTAGTAGCCTAGGTAGGTACAAATTCTTCTGTGTCATTCTCCATTTATATGTAAATTGCTACAGAGAACTTATTGAAATACTTGAATATATATTTAAAGATCTTGCCTGCAAAAAATTCTGAATATTTTTATTTAGTGAACATTTAGTCAGTTGTTTTGATTTTCAAAGCATTGAAGATAAGGATACATCAATGAAAAGGACATAATCAAACTTTGTTCACAGTTTAGAAAGACAATCACATTAAATAACCAATTATCCAATTCTGCATGGAATTATAATTATAATAAATACTGAAGACTAAAGTTTCCAGTGACAATAACAGGGACATATAACCTTCTTTGAAGCAATCAGAAAAGGATTTTTCTGTGAGTTAATGGAGGATCTCATGAATGACTACAGCTTAGAAATAAGGACAAAAGAATAAAATAAAAATTAAGAATAAAGCTTAGAAATAAGGCTGAAGAACTTTTTTTGTAAAGGACATCCTCAACTGATTTTCCAAGGCACCAAGTTTGGAATAAAGAATCTGAAACTATAATTGGGAAGCTTAAAAAAAGAGGAGTGATAAATGATGGAACTAAAAATGTTTGATTCAACAAAAATTGAATAACACATATTAAAATGTTTAAAGCATGAAGAAATAATTACTCTTTAAGAAAGATGCTGTTCCTTAAATCAAATGTGCTTTAAGGAGTAAAATATAAACTTTACATATAAACCCAATTTTCTTAGCCATTTGGTTCCAGTCAAAGCCATTTGGTTCATTCCTTAGAATAAGCTTTATAGGGGCTGGAGAGATAGCATGGAGGTAGGATGTTTGCCTTGCATGCAGAAGGACTCTGGTTCGAATCCTGGCATCCCATATGGTCCCTGTGTCTGCCAGGGGTGATTTCTGAGCATAGAGCCAGGAGTACCTCTGAGCGCTGCCAAGTGAGACCCAAAAAGATAAAGAAAAGAAAAGGAGGAGGAGGAGGAAGAGGAGGAAGAGGAAGAAGAAGAAGAAGAAGAAGAAGAACAACAACAACAACAACAACAACAACAACAGCAGCAGCAGCAGCAGCTTTCTATATTTCCCAGACTTCTTTCTGTCACCGATCATTCGTGCTTACCTGTTGAAAGCAGCTACGGACACTGGGCTCAATATTGCTACCCCCAAAAGCTGCAACTTCCCCCAGCTGTCGAGGAATCTGGATGGCATCATGGAGCAACAGGCCAAGCTGCCTCTGGTCACACATTTCTGTAGGTCCTGCCACTTCATTAAAGAGATCTATAGAAAGAGCAGCGAGGTCAATTTCTGCCTGCTTCCAGTGCACTATTTTGTAAAATTGATTGGTCAGGCAGACTGAACAATGCTGATTCTTCCTCCCCGACCCCAAAAACAAAACCCATAGGAACTTGATTCTGACTTCTTGTGTCCTGAATCCCAACAATCTTAATATTCTATAAGTTTGTAATGAGGACATGATTAGCCACATTTTCTTAAAGATAACCTAATTTTATTTATTTTGTGATTAAGGCCACATATCAACCGATCCATTAACACAAATTTCCTCTTTATAAATGCGCAATAATTTTTTTCAATAGTCTCAAAGATTCTCTCTGATTGAAGAAAAAAATGAGTGTTAATAAAACCTCCTTTGTTCCTATTAAAGAAAGAGACAATAAAAATAGACAATAGTACAAAAGAAAATCTTTAAAATTTAAGAACTTTGCCAATGTTTTAAGCTTACGCATAAACTCAATATTCTATTACATATACATATGTACTTATTTAAAGGTTTCTGTATCCAATGCTATTTTATTAAACACTTATAAGCAAACATTTCCTGGGCTCAACTAATCTCTCCATATCGGCTATTAACATGTTTTTTTTTTTATTATTTCAATTCTTGTAACAAGATGCACTTATACAACATTAAAGGACTCAGTAACAAAACAGCTGCATGTATTCATAATTCTTAGCTTTTTAACTCAATCTTTAAAGAAATGTTTTGTTTTATCATTTCCTTAATCTAATAAAAAATCTTCTTTCCAGAACAGTCTTACATTTTATTAATTACCTACAATAATTTGGAGGCTAGTTTTATGAACATATTTCTAGTGCTATAGCTTAAAATAATAATATACTTAAATAAGTGGAACTTGGGTGAAATTGCATATAAAAATAATTCACTCCTTTAGAGAAATTAATACTTTTTAGAAAAAATTTTCCAAGTTGCAAAAATTTAGAATCTTGCAAATTCCAAATGCTGTTCATATGAAATTTTCCCAAACCAGAAAAAAATAAAAGCAAATTTTTATGGAATAAAAGACCATACAAAGGGGTTGGAGCTATAGCACAGCGGATAGAATCCCCAGAGCCTGCCAGGGACAATTTCTGAGTACAGAGTCAGGAGTAATTTCTGACCATCATTGAGTGTGGCCCCCAAACCCAAACAAACAAACAAAAATAACAAAGAGTGGCAAGAGGTTGATACTGGTGATAGAATTGGTGCTGCATCATTGTCTAATATTCAATTCTGAAAAACTTTTGAAAACAAGGTGTTTTGATTAATTTTTTAAAAGAATCATTGTTAGGGAATAAAAAATATTCAAAGATAATATAAACGAGTATTTGTCTTATGTAAAAATACTCATCTTACAGGGGTAGGTCTTTGAGCAATGATGTAGGGAAGCAGGCATAAGGGTGGAGTGTGATACTAAAAGATTTCATGTATAAAATAAATCCTAATAATAAAGTTTGTAAACTACCATGCTTAAAATAAAATAAATGAAAAATCAGACAAGCAAAATATACTAAATCAAAACCAAAAATTCCAAACAATAACTAAGAAATGAATATGAATGAATATCACATCAAAATAGATCATCCCCCCTTCCATTTCTTAGGGACTAAAACTTGAACCAACATTATAAACAGGGAGTTTTATAATACTAGATCAAACTCATTGAAATGATCTAGAAGATATATAAAATATGACTGTGATTTAAGCATACATAAGGAAAGCAAATTCAACTAAGATACATTTAATTTTTTTTATTTGTTCACTTAAATTAGTTAGGATCCAACTTTTCACGTTTTCAAAATAAAATGATCATAGTGAAATATTGAATCAGGATTCTTTTAACAATGGCCCACTGTTGGGAAGAGATCTCTTTGGTAAGTAGAGTATTGTAACACATGTACAATTTTTTTTTTGCAAAGAAGCACGTATTTTCAATGACTTCAGCCATGCCCAATTTTCACTCTGGAGGCAAACTCAATTAAGCAACTATTAAGATAAAACTACACATAAAAGATATGAAAAAGATTCCTAAAGTATTCTTTTGTTTTGTTTTTATGCCTTTTTTAATGGGTGGGCACACCTGGATATGTTTAGGGGTTACTGCACTCAGGAATTACACCTGGCCATAAGAGATGTTTGATTTTTGTTTATTTGTTTTGGGGGGGCACACCTGGCAGTTCTCAGAGCTTAGTTCTGGCCATGTGTTCAGAAATCGCTTCTGGCTCAGGGGACTAGATGGGATGCCGGGGATTGATACCGTATTCTTTTGTTTTTGTTTTTGTTGTGTGTGTGTGTGTGTGTGTGTGTGTGTGTGTGTGTGTGTGTCACACCCGGCAGCGCTCAGGGGTTACTCCTGGCTCTATGTTCGGAAATCGCTCCTGGCAGGCTCGGGGAACCATATGGGATGCCAGGATTCGAACCACCATCCTTCTGCATGCAAGGCAAATGCCTTACCTCCATGCTATCTCTCTGGCCCCTCTCCTGAAGTATTCTAACATTACTTTTGAATTCCTCAAGGCCATATTTCCAGAGTCTGGTCAGTTAAAGCAGAGACTCCCAGACAAATGTGCACACGGGTCAGAGGAAAGACACATTCTCATTCCCATAAGTCAGCAGAGAAGAGATAGGTAAAGGACATAAAATGAATGTGTTTTTAATGAGGAAGAGTTGCTGACACACCAGCAGGATGACAGGGTATGGCTACAACCCTATCAAGGCATATTATCAGGAGGGCACAATGAGTGAGGTAGTTGAGCAGGTAGATGAACATTTGTCTTTACAAAATCAGTGTTCAGCTGCTACTAACTGACCCAGAACATCACCTCTTCCCCTGAGTTTGAAGAACAAATTGTCTTGAATATTAATTCTAGCAAAGGAAATAATCATGAGGAAGGTATTCTGAATGATCTCACTGGGGAAATCAAAACTGGAATCAGAGTTGCTATAGACAACAAAGTGAAAAACAAAATACGGCCCCGGATCATTTCCCACAAGCTCAATACTCTTGGGAAAGATTTACTGAAAGATTTCAACCTAAGATATTTTTTAGTTAATTAGTCCCTGAAATGTCATTCTTCTGTGGATTAAAAAAAAAAATCACAAAGTTGATTTCTTGGGCGTTTTTTTGTTTGTTTATCTGTTTTGTTTAGTTTTGTTTTTACCTACAGCAAGTACTTAGGGCTTACTTAATCCTGGCTTTGCACTCAGGGTTCACTCCAGACAGATTTGGGAAACTATATGGAACCCCAAAGATCAAACCTAGGTTGGCTATGTACAAGGTAAGAATCCTACCTGCTGTTCTACATCTTTTCAACACTTGACAACCCCAAATTACACATGACAAAAACATCCTTTGTAACTATGATACAATGAAGCTTTCATTAAGTTTCTCTTTCAATATAGAAATAATTTGTTTTGCCTTTGAAAATTACTTCTTTTGATAACTACAGTACTGAAAGTATTTTAAGTTGTGAATAAATGAAATGTCCTAAAACAGGAGCATGTTCTGACACTATGTTCTGACTCCATAAAGACACTATACCTCTTGATCTACAATCATCTTTTCATTTTATACAAATCATTTTACATAAATTTCTCTTTTCTGACAATCTTGTCAAGCTGTATGTGAAAAAGAAGTCATCATCACCATCTAGATCTAAAATTTAAAATCAGAGTATCCCAAGGCCATTCTAAAAGATGTTTGATGTTTTTAAATGTATACATGGTCACAAAAGATACAAACTTAAATTACTTTGTAGGAACCAATATCAAATATTCACCTAATTTAGAGTATCTCTACATTATGGAAATATTCTCTACTTCAAATGTATGTAAGACAAATAAAGATGTAGAATTGAGTTACTTAAATTGCATGGACAAAATTTTAAAAAACTTGAATCATTTAGAATCTACAGATGCAGTGATGGTTATCATTTTTCTCAACAATTGCTATTGTTAGGTGCTCTTTCATATTTCCTTATTGCTTTCAAAACAATTCTTATTAGACTCATTTGTCAGTTATAAAAAATGTTACAATCCAGCTTTCTGAACGGTGAAACGGGAGGAACATTTATTTCTTAGCTGATAACATTTAATGGGGCCCAAAGAAATTTAGCTTCTGAGAGCAGAGCTGAGATTTGAAAGCAGGCCACGTTGGCTCCCCAGCTGAGCCTTTTTAAATGTCATGATACCCTTCATAAATAACAACTGAGCTGATAGAACAGCCTGGTTAATCAAATAAAATAACAAAACAAAAATACACTTTTTTCTCATACAATGAAGTACTATTATTTGAATAGTTCTCTAGTCATTCTAGATCACCTGACTATTCTTTAGGCATTGAAAATATTCAAATTTCGAGGCCCGGGAGATAGCATGGAGGTAAGGCGTTTGCCTTTCATGCAAAAGGTCATCGGTTCGAATCCCGGTGCCCCAGATGGTCCCCCGTGCCTGCCAGGAGCAATTTC
>PVKC010045700.1:0-11363 GCA_004027635.1 Crocidura indochinensis | reverse complement strand
TGGGGCGGCCCCGTGTCCCTCCCAGCCCCCGACACCCACAGCCACCCCGGTGGAAGGGCCTGCGCCCAGCCCAAGGCCACTCTCCCTTGTTCCGCACCCCACAGCCTCCCAAAGAAGCACACTTGGACGCCGTCTCGGTGTGAGGACGATGGACTGTGGAATGGACACAGGCTCAGTGGGGCAGGCGGTGGGCAGGGGGACGGGCCCAAGACAGAGGTAGGGTACGCGTAGGGGGCGCCGCGTGTCCATCGGGTCTCCAGTCCACGATGCTCTGTGCGCTGGACGGCGACGGCACCGATCTGGGCTTCAGGCCCTCGGCAGGGCGGGCCGGGACCGACTCGACGATGGTGGCACAGGGGATCTGCCGCCTCCCACCCCGCCGCTCCGACTCCGGCCGGCTTCGGCCCATCCCGCAGTTGCACCGGCGCGGCGCGCACAAGCAGGAGCTGCCCGCAGCCCTCACGGCAGCCCCATTCCCATTCCCGCCGTCTCGCGTGGAGCCAGGCCTCCCGTTCGGGTCCCCTTCAGGGCTGGTCATACTCGCGTCACATACGCTTGCGCTGGCGAAGCTACAGGGGCCTCCCGCGGGGCAGCGAGGCCAGAACCCGAGGGCCGCGGACGTGCGCCCTGGGAAGGCAGAGAGAGGACAGGGGCGGCTGCGGGGGTTGGGAACTAAGGCACGAAGCTAACCTAAGCCCACCAGGGTGGGGCGAGGAAAAGAAAACCAGCTCCAGCGCTCCCCTCGAGCCGGCCAACCGCCGAAGGGGGCGGACTCTCGGCGCCCAGGGCGCGGGGGTCTCCGCACGCTTCCAGGCAGCGCCCCGATGGCGCCTGGCACTCGTGCTCGCGGCCCAGGGCCAGTGGCAACCGGGTGGAGGAGGAGGAGAAGCCGGCGCGATGGTGATCCCGGTCCGGTGCGGTCCGGTCCGTCCAGCAGGCCCCGCGGACGGCGGAGCGTGGATGGCGCCGGGTGGAGCGGAGAGGAGCGGTGCGGTGCGATCGGAGGGTCGGGGCGCGGCGGCTCAGGGCTGCCGGCGCAGGCCCGGGCGCCCGAAGGCCGGGTGCATGAGGTTCTCGGTGATGTAGGCCACGAGCAGGCAGATGACCACGAGCATGACGCAGATGGAGCCGCCCACGGCCGTCATGGCCACGACGATGTCCCGCATGCCGGCCGGCTCGGCGGCGAACTCGACGCAGTCGGCGGCGTGGCCGGGGTCGTGGCCGGGGTCGTGGCCGGGATCGGGGCCGGGGTCGTGGCCGGGATCGGGGCCGGGGTCGGGGCCGGGGCCGGGGCCGGGGCCGGGGCCGGGGCCGGCGGCGGGCTCGGCCGGGGCGGGCAGCGGCTGCAGGCACAGGCGGTAGCGCACGCCGTCGTGCACGTCGGCCAGCAGGTAGTCGCGGCAGGCGGCGCCGAGCAGCACGCGCTCGCAGGGGAAGCGCGTGTAGGCGCCGCGCCACGAGCAGTTGAGCGCGAAGGCGCGCACTCGGCTCGCGGCGGCCGGCGCCAGGCGCCACTGCAGCAGCACGCTCCGGTTGCGCAGCACGCTGGCCCGCAGCGAGCCGCCGGCCGCGGGGTGCGCCGCGCAGCCGGGCGCCCGGCACTGGAAGCCGCGCGCGGGGCTGCGGAAGCACAGGCGCCCGCCGCCCGCCTCGGGGCCCTCGGGCAGCACCTTGTAGGGGCACCAGGGCGCGTCGGCCGGCGGCTCCCAGCCCGGGGCGGCGGGCACGGCGGCGGCGCACGGCGGCGGCGCGCGGGCGGCCAGCAGCAGCAGCAGCGGCAGCGGCAGCGGCGGCAGCGGCGGGGCGCGCATCGTGCGGCGGGGCCGGGGCGCGGGGCGCGGGCGCTGGGTCACGCGGCCGCCCGCTCCGCCGCTCCCCCGCGCCGCCCGCTCCGACCCGCCCCCGCGCCCGCGCCCCGTGCGCGCTCGGACCCGCGCGGCGGCGGCGGCGGAGGTGTGGCCGCCCCGGGGCCCGCCCCCCTTAACCCTCGCGGGGCCGCGGGCTGGAGGGTGGCACCCCGCCCCGCACCCCGGGCGTTCGAGTCCTCGGCGGGCTCTCCTGGCAGCCCCGGACGCCCCCCGGCGAGAGGACCCGGCCGGCCTGCCTGGACCGGGCCGAGGGGAGGAAGGGCACTAGCGGGTCTCCAGTCTCTCCCGTTAGCTCCACGGCGGACAGCGCGACCGAGTCTCCTCGGCCACCCGATGGGGGTCCCTCCCTTCCCTCGCCAGCAAGCCCTCTGACGCCCCTCTCTGGGCCCACACTGGCCCGCGCCTAGGACTCCCCCAGGTCAGGGATCGGGTCACCCCGCAGAGGTCTCCCGGCCGAGGGACACGGCAGGCCCTGGCTTTGGAGGACAGGGCTGCTTTCCAGGCCCCGTCCTCTCTGTCGCCGCAGCCGCTGCGCCAGTGCAGCTGAACCGCAGTCCCAAGGGCATTCGTGCCGGCCCTCCTTTGCACCTACAGGGCACAGGCGCCTCTGGGACCTCTGCCTAGTCCTGGAGTGGGGAACCTGCTAGGGAGCAGCGCGTGGTCCTGGGAGCCCAAGTCAGAGCGAGGAGCCTGAGGGGTGGTCACTATTGAATTACATATTCATTATAAAGTCCTTGCTTGATGCTTGTGGATGATGGTGAGGGTGGAAGCCTTTCTCCTCCAGCCCAGAGCCTGCAATCCCTTCCAGCCAGCGGGCCTGAAGGTTCAAGGTAGCAGCGAGGAAATGAGGTTTCAGGAGACATGAAGCTTTATTGATAAAAAGCACTAGCCACCAAGTGGGACCTCTAAGCTAACCTTTTAAACAGCCTACTTCAGCTGTCCAGCACCTCAACCTGTTTTTTATCCCTCCATGCTGCCAACTTCTCCAGCCGCTTCTTGCTTTCTTCTTTTCTGCCCCCTGAGGCAACCCCTTTATTAGCAACCACAAACCCCACCCAGAGTGGGCAGGTCTGACTATCAGGTAATATTAGCATTTAGTCTACGTGGGGTGACAGTCCATTGTCTGACCAGAGCTGCACCTGGAGCGGTTTCCACCCACCAGGCTACTCTGGAGAACCGCTGCTGTGGGCTGTGAACATGGGTGCCCCCCCAGCCTGAGATCACGGGCACCCCCACACCCCTCGCCCTTCCTCACCTGTCTCGGCCAGGGTAGTGGCCTAGGGGGAACTGAGCACTTCACAAACTCTGGGGCCAGGGTTGAGGATCCCACTTTGAGACATGGAGTCCTCGCCCACCTCTGCCTCTGGGAGTCAGCCAGGCTGAGCTCCTGGGTGGAGTGGGACAGCCACCTCTGGCCCCAGCCCTCAGTCCAGGGGTCATTTTGTCCCTGGTCCCACGTCCTACAGCCTGGGGGGGACAGACCCCAGTCGGAGCAGCTGAACCAAATCACATGGTCTCGGCTGTGTGCTGGTCTCCTCTCTCACTGCAGGGGCAGGCCAGGGGTCTGCTCAGTGTCCGTTATGGGGTCTATCCAGCCTCCCTGCTTGGCTGTGGCTCCAGGTATTGGCTCCAGGTATCCAGGAGCCTCTGGAGCTGAAGGAGTTGTTTATCCACAGCCAGTCTCCAGTTCACGGTGGGCTCCCGTCTTCGGGAGAGACACTGGCTCTTGCACAGGTGCTAGAAGCTGCCAGAATAACAAATGGTCTGGACTTTTTTTTTTTTTTTTTGGTTTTGGTTTTTGGGCCACACCCGCCAGTGCTCAGGGGTTACTCCTGGCTATCTGCTCAGAAAAAGTTCCTGGCGGGCATGGGGGACACAGGGATTCGAAGCAACCACCTGGGTTGGCTGCTTGTAAGGCAAACGCCGCTGTGCTATCTCTGCGGCCCCTGGTCTGGACTTCTCCTCAAAGACTTCATTGTCACCCCGAGCTCTGCAGTCTCTGTTCCCTGGGTCCTACGCTCTGTGACAGTCCTGATGGGATGCTCACGGACACTGGAAAGGACTTCTAGAAGAGCAGAGGGAGTCTGGCCCTGAGAAGCGACACAATCTGTGAACCCTCCTGTCACCCCAGGAACACTCCCAATTTGCTCACTAATCAGTGGAAGTCCTTTGGGTGCAGGAGCTCATGGCTCTGGGACATCCCCAGACCAGGGAGGGCAGTTACTGTGGGGGCTGAAGGTTGCCAGTGCTCACTGGACCCATGTCCTTCTTGGGCGCTTCTTTCTCTTCCCCTTGCGCCCAGCATCCAGTTCCTGGGGTGGGAGCCAGAGCAGCCGTGAGAATGTGAGGGGTTGGGGATAGCCCTGGATCCCACAGCAGAAAGAGCATCAAAGACACACACCTCTGCCTTGAGACATTGTATGAACCAGGGGTTTGAGCCCAGGATGACTGTGGCATCCCCTGAAGGATCCCTTGAGGGATGTTGGGACCCTGAGAGGTGGGTCACTGTCTCTAATTCTCAGACTGTGAGTCCTGAACTTGGCCAGGCTTCTGGGTGCTAGAGCAGCTGCTGTGGTCACTGTTCAGGCCACTGAAGGGCTCTGGAGACCCTGACCAGCTCCTGGGATCCCTGTGACACCCCACTCTGAGCTTTGGGCTCTGTGATACAGTCTGGACTGGCCTGAGACCCCTCACATGGGAGCCATAAGGACTAGACTGGGGGGAAATGGCATCTTGGGGGTTCTGTAGTCCCCTGTGGGGAAAGTAGGGATTCACCAGTCCTCTCACTGTGTATGGGGAGCCTGGGGCTTTTCTGAGTTTCCTGAGGGCCTCGATATATGAGATGGTGAGGACATGGTGAGGACGGCAGCTTCTCCTTGCAGTCCCTGGGTCTGAGGGCAACTGTCAGGCTAACTTCATTGCTGGGTCGGTCCGAGTCCTGGGGTAACTCACCTTGCCCTATCTTGGTGCACTGCCCTTCAACCCGATTTTCTGGACGTGCCTTCACTAACACACGCTTCTTTGGGGCACATCCAGCATGGGCTTCTCCACAGGAAGTCTGAAATCTGTGCTGAGCCCTCCAGAACTCTTTCCCCTCTCATTGGCCTAAACGGGCACGGGCACCAGAAGCTCTGTTGCCCAGAGCTGTCACCAGCGAGCAGGGGAACTTGCAGCAACTGTTTCTTCATCCTGAAGTCTCCAAGCTGTTCATAATGTAGGAACCTCAGTGCCTCAGACCCCTTGGGTGCAAGCCCTCACCACAGGGTTCTGTGGAGGGGCCCCAAATTCCTTCCACTTTGTGTGCAGCCCCTGGAGCCATAGGCTCTTATCCTTCCTTTCTGGGACAGACTCATTTCCTTGCCCATTGGTACAGGGCACGTATATCCACTGCCTATGGGGATGGAGTGGCATCACACACCTCAAATGTGGGCTGAGGGACTGTGCCCCCAATTCCCATGAATATAATGCCTTCTCTGCCTTGCATGGGCTCATGTGTTGTTGTAGGTAGGGTCCTTCCTTATTTGGGTTTATTTGTTTTGGGTTTTTTGTTTGTTTGGGGGCCACATCGAGCAATGCTCAACATTTCTTTCATTTTTTTTCTTTTTTTGGGTTTTTGGGTCACACTCAGCAGTTCTCAGGGGTTACTCCTGGCTCTGCGTTCGTTCAGAAGTCGTTCCTGGCAGACTCAGGGGACCATATGGGATGCTGAGATTCAAACCAGGGTCCATCCTGTGTTGGTTGTGTGCAAGGCAAATGCCTTATTCCTGTGCTGTCACTCTGGCCCCCAATGCTCAGGGTTTCTTCCCAGCTCTGTACTCAGAAATTACTCCTTGTGATGCTTCGGGGACCATATGGGATGCCAAGGATTGAACCTGCAACTTGCCTCAAGGCAAGTATTCATCCCACTGCACTATAGCTCTGGCCCCTATTTGTGTTTAATTTTTTAGGCCACACCCACAACTCCTGGTGTTCAGGGCTTATAGTGGATACACACTTTTTTTGGGGAGGGCATCACCCCGGCGATGCTCAGGGACTATGAGATCAGAATCACCCCTGCAGGCTCCTGGGACGATATGATATGCTGCAGATTGAACCTGGGTCAACTGTGTGCATGGCAAGTGCCCTACCATATGTGTGTTATAGTCGGCCTTATTTTTTATCATCTATGGGCTCAATTGCTAAGCTCTAATCTACAAAAACCCTACTATTGGGTTCTTCCTGACTGTCATGTGCGAAAATTCACTTTAGGTGCTGAGTTTTGTTTTGGGGCTTCACATAGCAGTGTTCAGGGCTTGCTTACTCTTTTTTGTTTTTTGTGGGGGCCACACCCGGCAGTGCTCAGGAGTTACTCCTGGCTCTGTGCTCAGAAATCGCTCCTGGCAGGCACGGGAGACCATATGGGATGCTAGGATTCGAACCAACGCCAATCCTGGGTCGGCCGCTTGCAAGGCAAACGCCCTACCGCTATGCAATCTCTCTGGCCCTCTTGTTTGCTTTTGTTTTGGGGTCACACACACCTGGCAGAGCTCAGGGGTTACTCCTGGCTCTGTGCTCAGAAATTCCTGGCGGTGCTCGGGGACCATAACTGTTGGGGTTCGAACCGGGTAGCCACGTGCAAGACAAACACCTTCCCACTACGCAACGGCTCCCAGGGCAGCACGCATTTGGGACCTGGACCCCCGGGGTTCCCATCTCCAGCCCCATCCCCATCCCCATCTCCGCGTGGGGCTGTGATCAGGTGACGTGGATCCCCGCGCGCAGTCAATCGGGACGTGGATGCGGCCGAAGAGACACGCGTGGCCGCCCCCCGCGGGACTCAGGCGCCAGGCTCGGGTGGCTCTGGGGGCCGGGTCGAGGGGGTCGCGAGGCCGGAGGGACCCTGCGCTCCCGTGCACGGCCGCCGGGCCCACCGCGCGCGCCCAGACCCGTCTCCACGGCGACCGGACGCGCCGCAACCCCGCAGCGCCGCGTGGGCGACACGACACGCACGCTGCAGGGGCGCGAGGGGCGCGGTGGGTGCGGAGCCGGGGGCTCGGAGGCGCCTTGGGGAGCGGTGACAGCCCGTCGTCCGCGTCGCGGGCCGAGCTCGGGGCGTCCCGGGCGTCCGTCCTCCTGCTGTCCGGGGCGCGCGGCGCGGCCCTGGCGCCGCCGCAGGTGCAGCCGCAGCCGCCGTGGCCGCGAGTCACGCGCGGCGCGTCCGCCGCCCGCACCTCCGCCGCCGGCCCCGCCGCGCCCCCTGCCGGCCGCCCCAGCCGCGCCGCGCCGCGCCGCCGCGGGGCCTCACGGGAGTCGTAGTCCGGGCCCCGCCCCCCGCCAGCGGCCCCGGCGCGCCGCGAACTACAACTCCCGGCAGGCGCCGCGCGGCCCTGCGCCCGGTGCGGGGGGCTTCGCCCAGGCTCTCCGGTGGGCTGGCGCGGCGCGGCGCTGCGCTCGGCGCGGAGATCGGCCGCCGCCGCCGAGCACCGGCGGGTGCGCTTCGGCCCTCGGAGCCCCGCAGCGCAGCGAGCGCGCGGGTCGGGCCGTCCCGGGCAAGTGGCGGCGCTGCGGGGACGCCGGGGCCCGGGTTGGTGGCGGCGCGGCCCGGGCGGCTCCCGGGGACGGCGCGGGGGACGGCGCGGGGCGGGGCGGGCTCGCTGCGGCGGGGTCCGGTTGCAAGGTGCCTGGTGCCCGCGCGCCCTGCAGCCCGGCCCCGGCGCTGACAGGCCGCGGGGTGTGGGTGCGGGTGCGGGTTCGGGCGCGCGCGTGTGCGGGGCGCGGGGTGCGGGCGAGCCGCAAGGTCGGGCCGGGCGGTCGCCGCGGCACGGCTCGCCGGACTCGGGGCTCCGCAGACTTGGTGCGGGCCCCGATCGCCGGTGCGTGTGTCCCGCGGGTCCCCGGGGTGGGTGCTGTGCCGGGCCGAGCTGAGCGCCCGCACCGAAGCCCCCTCGGTCCCCTCCGGCCGGCCTGTTGCTCCGGGCGCAACAAGTAGCCGGTGCCACCTCGCGTCCACCTAAGTCGTGCCCCTTGCGGGTGCCGAGCGCCTCCGTCCCCATCGGGGTGATGTTGGCGCTCTCCCCACAGGTGTCCCCCGCCGGGCCGAGGTCGCGGGGTCATGCCCTGGCCTTGGCCTGTCCCGCTGGGCCGGGCCCGCGACTGCGCCCTGACTCATTCTTGGCCCAGCGCGTGCCACAGCGGTCTTGACTGCAGCCTCCTCTGCCCCAGACGCTGCCAGGAGTCCTCCGGCCTCGGGGCTGCCCCGTGGGCCGCGCCTCACCTCCCCTGCGTGGTCCCCGGGTCTGATGTGGGGTTGAGCAGCCCTGGACCCTCAGGAGACCAACAGTCGTTCCCGTCCCCAACCGTCTTCCCCAGGTCTGCTGCCCGGCCGGCTGTGGGTCCTGGGTCGCAGATGTTCAGAGCCTGGCAGGAAAGCCCGGTGGTCGGTGCCCGCACCCCTGGACTCTAACTCTCTAGGTAGGGGTCCTCCTGGGAGGGTGTCGGGGCAGACGTCAGCAGCTGTGCCCGGGTCTCCTGTGACCCAGTGAGGATGAGATGACAGGAGGCTCCGTCCTCATTGTCCTTGCGGAGTGCACCTGAAGCAGCCCTCTGGAGAATTTTGGGGAGACAGTGCAAGGCCGTGGGGGTCCCGCGGCTTTCCTCTTCAGGGTCCACATGCAGAAAGTCCTTGCCAAGACCATTAGACTGGGTGGTCTAGCGAGTCACCCACACACCCCGCCGGACTGGCCTGACGCCCCGTACTGCACTGACAGCTGTAGTTTGAAACCCCCCCTCCCTTTTTTTTTTTAGTTTTTCGGCCATATCGGTGATGCTCAGGGGTTACTCCTGGCTATGCACTCAGAAATTGCTCCTGACTTGGGGGACCGTATGGGACCCCGGGGGATTGAACCGCAGTCTGTCCTGGGTCAGCCGCGTGCACGGCAGATGCCCTACCGCTGCGTCACCTCTCTGGCCCCTAGCCCCTCCAATTTGAACTGACCCGGAGTCCTGCTCCTTATCACCCGCTGGGTTCCCCGTGGCAGGTGTCAGGATCCTGGGTCACGTATAGGTGTTTCCTTTAAGTGCCGGTGAGAGCTGATGGGGTTCCCCCACTGCTGGCCCCGTCCATGTACCTGAGGGTATGCATTACCCACAGGCCCGTCCTTACCCACCATGGACCCAGACCCCCAGGCAGGCGTGCAGGTGGGCATGCGCGTGGTCCGAGGCGTGGACTGGATGTGGGGCCAGCAGGACGGCGGCGAGGGGCTCGTGGGCACGGTGGTGGAGCTCGGCCGCCATGGGAGCCCGTCCACTCCGGACCGCACGGTGGTGGTGCAGTGGGACCACGGCATCCGCACCAACTACCGCGCCGGTTACCAGGGCGCGCATGACCTGCTGCTCTACGACAACGCCCAGATCGGTGCGTGCCGGTGTGGGCCTGCGTATACGTGTGCTGAGTGCGCGTGTCCGTGTGTGCCCCCCTGACCCCTTCCGTCCCCAGGCGTGCGTCACCCGAACATCATCTGTGACTGCTGCAAAAAGCACGGGCTTCGGGGCATGCGCTGGAAGTGCCGCGTGTGCTTCGATTACGACCTGTGCACCCAATGCTACATGCACAGCAAGCACGATCTGGCTCACGCCTTCGAGCGCTACGAGACGGCCCACTCGCGCCCGTGAGTCCTGAGAGGTGGCCTGGGCACCGTTGGCGTGGTCTCCGCCCACCCCGAGTCTGCATGCCCTGCAGAGCCGCCCTGCTTTGGAGTTTCCCTTGCAATCTTCTCCCCCACTTGCAATCAACTCCTAGACCCTGTCCTCTGGCCTGAAGGGGAGCCGCCTGCTCCTGTGGGGAGACTTGGGGACACCTGGTTCTTGGGGGGTGGATCCTGCAGCCTCAAGAGTTTGCAAGAAGTGCTCCCCAGCCCAGACTTCTCCCCTCTCTTCCAGGGTCCCGCTGAGCCCCCGGCAGGGCCTCCCGAGGACCCAGCTGAGGGGCATCTTTCAGGGCGCAAAGGTGGTGCGGGGCCCTGACTGGGAGTGGGGCTCCCAGGACGGTGAGTGAGGGTGGGGTGGACGCGGGAATGGTGAGGCCTGTGGCCCCGGCTCAGCCCCACGGGGCCGCTGTCTCCCTAGGTGGGGAGGGGAAGCCGGGCCGAGTGGTGGACATCCGGGGCTGGGACGTGGAGACGGGGCGGAGCGTGGCCAGCGTCACCTGGGCGGACGGCACCACCAACGTGTACCGTGTGGGCCACAAGGGCAAGGTGGACCTGAAGTGCCTGGTCGTGGCGCCCGGCGGCTTCTACTACAAGGAGCACCTTCCCCGGCTAGGTGAGCACCCAGGAGGCCTCAGCAATGACACCGGCTTGGCCTGGAGTGGGCGCCCCGAGCATGTCCTGCTGCGTGTCCCCACCCAGGCAAACCAGCGGAGCTGCAGCGCAGGGTGAGTGTGGACGGGCAGCCCCTCCAGCACGGGGACAAGGGCAAGTGCACGCTGGACTCGGATACCCTGCGGGACCTGCAGGAAGGCCACGGTGGGTGGAACCCCAGGATGGCGGAGGTGAGCTGTCCATGCCGAGCCGAGCCTCCATCCTCACTCACCCTTGGGCCCTGGCCAGTATGTGGGACAAGTCCCAGGGACGGCATGTGTGTGAATAGACAGCTGCCTGACCTTTCACCCTGGGGTACCTCCACGGTGTGTGTGGGGTCCGGGCTGAGCTCAATCTCTACTCATTTACTACCCTGCCCCAAGGAAATGGGTTTTTAGTGTGAAGGGACCTGGGAAGGCTGGACTGGAGTGCCCAGCAGACTGGCTACATGTCCCCTGTGGACCCAGGGCAGTGGGGGTATGTGCTGAGAGTTGGGGCAGGGCTGCAGGAGGAGGGAGGGCTGTCCCGGAGGGCCACAGGCCTGAAGCATCCTGGGTGGGGCACAGGTGCCAGCAGGGAGTGAGTGCCCCATCCACTCTGCCAACCCTGCACATAAGGTCCACTCCATGCAGCAAGCCCCACCCATCCAGCTAATTGGACTTAAGGTCGACCTGCCCGGCAAACCCCGCCCTCCCGCACATGGCCACGCCCATCCCCACCTGCCCTAAGCTGCACCCACCCCCCTTCCCGTTACCTTGGCAGCCCTGACTGGCCCAATGTGGCCACCTGCCTGCCCTTTCCACCTGACTGGGGTCTTTGATCCTTGTCTGGCCTGACCCACTCGTGTCCCAGGGAGGGAAGTGGCTGGGGTGCTGGCCACCCGCTTACTCAGGACCGCCCCTGCCCTCCTCTTCTCTCGCTCAGCGCCACTCCTTCTGGGTGGGCGACGTGGTGCGGGTCATCGACGACCTGGACACAGTGAAGCGGCTGCAGGCCGGGCACGGAGAGTGGACTGACGACATGGCCCCCGTAAGTGCGCCCACTCTGCTCCTTGCCGCGCTCTGGCCCTACTCGTGACCCCCGCTGTTCCGCAGGCCCTGGGTCGCATTGGTCGAGTGCTCAAGGTGTTCGGAGATGGCAACCTGCAAGTGACTGTTGG
>PVKC010045699.1:0-11369 GCA_004027635.1 Crocidura indochinensis | reverse complement strand
CCTGGCAGTCACGGGGGACCATATGGGACACCGGGATTCGAACCAAGCACCTTTGGTCCTGGAATGGCTGCTTGCAAGGCAAACGCCGCTGTGCTATCTCTCCAGGTCCAACCAACTGATATTTCTTAAATCATCTTAAAACTCCTTGTTGTTGGCTTGGAGAAATAGCATGGAGGTAAGGCGTTTGCCTTACATGCAGAAGGATGGTGGTTTGAATCCTGGCATCCCATATGGTCCCCCGTGGGGCATTTTCCGAGTGTAGAGTCAGGAGTAACCCCTCAGCATTTCCTGGAGTGACCCAAAAGTAAAAAAACAAACAAACAAACAAAAAAACCTTTTTGTTGTAAGAAGTGTTTCTTAAGCTTCACTGAGATGTGGTGATAACATGAAGGAATTTGAGTTTCTGTGCACACCTGTGTTATCAGCACTTGCATATGGTGCCTGCATGCACATATTGGCCTTGTATCATTTCTTGAGATGTGTAATTCCATACTTTTATACTGGGACATGTAGGGGGCTCTTTCTGTCTTTGGAGACTCCATCACTCTCCCTTAAGCATGCTACTCTTTTTTCTTTTTTATTTATCCTCTCTTCCTTTCTTCAGCACCTCCAAATAAAACACATTTCACTTCAAAAATATAATCTGAGTTTCTTTCACTTTGATAGGGCAAATCATTGTGATGAATTCCTTATTTTAGAATTTTTTCCCTTTCACACATTGTTTTAAAAACTGTAATTTTACTTTTACTTGAATGAATTATAGTCTGAAATATTGAATGAAGGACTGGAAAATTCAGAACACTAAACAGATACCGTGCCTGACTATCTCAAAAGCTTATCTACTTTTTGTGGACAAATGTGACTATGGTTGTAATTTTATGCTGTGAACATAATAAAAAATAACATGAAACATGATAATCAGCTTTTTAGCTGATGGACTGAATAAAGAAAATTAATAATTTATTCTGTCTTAAGAGCACTAGAATTTCAGGGAGCTTTGGATCAAAGCAGACAATTGTTGGACAAACTAGTGTGGTGTCAACACTATTACTAATATTCCAACTGATAGATGCCTTCTAATTCCAGAATATCACCATATAACCATAAATCAAGAGCTCTTCTTCAGTTCTGAAGCTCTGGCGAAACCAAAACAGCAAGAGAGGTCTCTAGGGGGGTCAGAAGTACCAGCCTCTTTTCATCAGCAGCCTAATTACCTTGAGTTTGGAATAGCCCTTCTGTAAATATTGTCCACATTTTTCATGATCTCCTATGGAAGCATAAAATTTACTCCACCAGTCCATAACTTCTTCCTCCTAAAGAAAGACACATCAAAGTGAAAACTCTGGTGATAACAATATAGATTTCCAATCCATTCAGGAAAACTATATGCATTAAATTAAGAAAAATAGGTACTTCTGAACCTGGAACAGGTCAAATTATATGTTTGTTTATATTCCCAATGGGTAAAGTATTTATGATGCTTCGACCCAGAAATTGGAGGAGAAATGGTCATTATTGGTCAATTGAGAGTATTTGGCTTTGGTGCCTGCAGCTAGAGTGGTTTTTTTTTTTTTTTTATGTCTATGAGCACAATCAATTCACTTACCTGTCTTTATGCTATTATCTTATTGGCTCGATATTTATGTGTACAAATAAAATAAAATGTCAATATATGTTTTCATTCTTTTTCATACTCAGTCTTTTTAGCCAGCAATGTATTATAAAGCAAAGTTCAGGGGGCTGTAGCTGTAGCAAGCCTTTGCCTTGCATGGGGCTGACCTGGGTTTGATCCCAGCATCCCATATGGTTTCCCGAGTCTGCTAGGAGTAATTTCTGAGTACAGAGCCAGGAATAACCCCATGATAGTTATTGGGTGTGACCCCAAAACAAAACAAAACAAAAACACAAAACAAAACAAAATGAAATAAAACAAAAAAACCCCCTAAAGTTCAATAAGCTAAGAGTTGGAAAAACTGGTTCTAAAGCAAGTTTCAATTTTTTAGATTATAATCCATATCCTTACTGTACAAGCCATACTAGCTCGGGCAAGTTGATTAACATCTCTGAACATCAACTTCTTTATTCACTGAATGGGATAATAGCACTACCTGTTTCCATTGGCCTCAGAGGATTGTTTTGAAATAAATGAGATCATTAGAAGAAAGAGCTTTGAAAATTATAAATGAAAAACAAAGGTAGGGTGATATTATATTTCCTTTATATCACTGGCTCCCAACCTAGATTTAGAGATTCTGATTCAATTAGCCTGAAGTAAGACCAGGACATCTAGTCCTATAACCTCCACCCGAACTCTCCCCAATCCCCACTGATAACCTCTGGCTTATATAGGCTATTATTGGTTGGCAGAAGGTACAACAGACCAGAAACACTGTAGAACATTTAAAACTTGCTGTGGAGGAGTGGGGGCTGCTCAAGGACCACTCCTTGTGGTGCTTAGGAGACCATATGCAGTGTCAGAGATCAAAACAGGGCTTAGTAATACACAGGTCAAGTCCCTTAACCCCCATAATATATCTCCTGCCCCCAGTGGAACATTTTTAAGCTGCAGAAGGCTGTCATTTATGGAAGACTGCTATACTATTTATAATCCCACTCACATCTAGGAATAAAAGAATAGATCCAATATACCCTCATGTTATTTATTTTGGTACCTGGGAAAGAGTGATACGACTAAAGTAGAAAAAATGTCCACTGCAACGCAAACCCCAATTCAATCTAGGGAGTCTGCCATTTTGGGGAGAGGGCTGTGGCCATACCCAGTGGCACTCAAGGATTGCTCCTGGCTCTACTTAGAAATTATTCCTGGTAGGCTTGGGGGACTATATAGGATCCCAGGAGTGAACCTGAATCTGTGGCCACATGCAGGGCAAATGCTCTACCTACTGTGCCATTGCTACAGCCCCTAGAGCTGTTTTTAACACACACACACACACACACACACACACACACACACACATTCAGTTATTTTCTCTTTACGGGTTACACATCAAGTCCATGATTAAGTTTTTACAATATTTTTGCTATAGGCAGAAAATATATAAATCTTAAATTTAATAAAATGGGTATAATAGTTACCTTTTCCATTAGCTGTTCATCATGAGTATGGTCAGGAAGCAGGCACAAGCCATGTAATATAGGTCACAAGGTACGGAGACACCACAGTCATTGTTTTGGAGGAGAAAGAGAAGAAAAATGATTTATCATGTTCTGATTTTCAGTGTGAGCATTTTGAAATTATTTAAATTACTTTATCTAAAATCATATCACACTTAAACAAACCTTATTGGTTTATTCTCTGAAAATGTGCAAAAGAGTAATGACCAGCATTAAAATGAAAGGCGCAGAGGTATCCCATATCCCATGTTTTAAATGGAGTTAAATCAGAGGTTCCAAAAACTTATGTAACCTAATGGACTCTTCAGAAAACAACAACAACAAACCACTCAGAACTCCCCTGAAAACTCACCTTCTAATAGTGAACAAACTTAAAGTTCACTCCCACAACCTACCCCACTGACTCTTACAGATGCTGTTGGCCCCTGGGTCATTCCCATAGCCCTCACTAGAGTAGGGGGAGATGTGTCACCCACTTTAGTGAAAATGGAGTTAGATAATGTTGTTGTGTGACAACAGAGATTAGATGTGTATGTAGTTTGCGCTTATTATTAATTTTTCTACTCTAAATCCTTTTTCTCTTTTAACTTTTATCCCATTTAACATATTTTCACTTGACCTAATTTTCATCCTCTTCCTTTTCACTTTTATTTGACATGGTCACACCTAGCAGGACACAAGGATTACTCATGATGAAGTTCAGGAATTGAACCTGGGTTGACTGCATGCAAGCAAGCACCCCTACCTACTGTGTTATTGTTACATCCTCTAATTCTGATCCCATTAAGAACTCCTGTCTAAGGTGTTCACGCCTGGCATTTGAGTGTCTTTTTTTAGATTATCCTTATGCCTATGTTAAAGTATCCAAATGCATCCTATTCATTAAAATCATCTAAGACTCCACTTTTCTGATTGTTCCCTCTCTCCACTTGAGTTTTCTAGAAAATTCCACCCCTGATCTCAGGAGACTTCCAGGAAAGGAGGGATTTATAGAACTATGACACAGGGTTTAGCTTCCATGAGCCAACCTTGCCTTCTAGGGCAGTTTAAAGTATAGCAGTCGAGGCCTCTTTCTGAAATCCTAATTTCATGAGCAGAGGACCATGTCTCAACACCAACATTCCCTGCAGGAAGTGCTCACAACATCTCCTGCATGTACCTTCGTGTTCTCTGAACTGAGTTTGCTTCAGCATACAGCATCACCGAGAAAGGCAGACATAGACAGATGTGACAATTCTTTCTATTAGATTCATATCAAAGTGGAGTTAAAGGTTAAATTAGTAAAGCCAAATTGAGATTTTGGAGAAGGAATTTTTATGCCATAAAGTACTTGAGCATTCTAAATCATTCTGAAATTAAAAATTTTTGAATTTGCAGATAGGCATCTCATTTCAGCTATTCAAAATTATTTCAAAATAAATAATTGTTTTATGAGCATTATTCAAAAACAAATGTTGATTTAAAATTTTTGCACTAATTCAGGAGAATTACTTCATGTTTGCTACTTTATATTTCATGTGGAAAAAAGTAACAGAGACAATTTGCTGTATTGCTTCAAATGATATAGTTTTAAAATATTGTTTTAAATTAACAATCACAATAAGTTTAAAGATCATTTCCTACTCCAAAATCCACTAATAGAAAGATTGATTCTGAAATAGAATTCCAGTCTCTATGACAAGTTCCCAGGCAGTCTCATGCATTTCTTATACATACATGCATGGTCGTTGGAGAAGCCATTTTGCTGAGTGCTGTTGACATACTGCTTATGCACTGGAATTGGAAGGTAATTGTTGAAATGGCCATGTAGGAACATCCAGGTTATCTGGCAGGCACTTACCATTTGGATGTATCAGAAAAACATATTTCTTCCTTTTTTTGTAGCAATACTGAGCCCAATTGTGAAGAATTCCCCCATGTCAGTACAAGATAATTGAACTGGTTTCTGTGACTGTGAGACTCTCACCTAAAGCCACAGTCTCTAGTGCCCACCATCAGTGCAATTAATTTGACCACTTTATCAATAGACTCGGTTACAAAGCCTGGATTGAGTTAGTAGAAGGAGATGTACATCACACATATATCACATGTACTTAAATGCATTCATATTGCATGTCTATGTGCAGCTGCACATAGACATACACAATAGATGTATGCATTATACACCATGTACATGTAATATAAGAAATCAGTAAGCAAATGATTGGCTTTTTAAGGTTCATCATTACTCTCTTGACTTTACATAAATTACAATGCCTTTCTTTGTCTACACCCATGGGATAGTTTTTTTTTTTTTTTTTTTTTTTTTTTTTTTTTTTTTTTTGGTTTTTGGTTTTTGGGTCACACCCGGCAGTGCTCAGGGGTTACTCCTGGCTCCATGCTCAGAAATTGCTCCTGGCAGGCACGGGGGACCATATGGGGCACCGGGATTCGAACCGATGACCTTTTGCATGAAAGGCAAATGCCTTACCTCTATGCTATCTCCCGGGCCCCGGGGGATAGTTTTTTAAAAGCAGATTTTAAAATATAGTACACTTTCCTTAGAAGCAACACAATGAAAATAGCTGACAACCTTTTAGTCAACTTGCAACTTAAATTTATGATGTAAAATAAACCTTCTCACTATACAGCAGTAGTCAAGGTATCTACTAACCACCGATAAGACATGAGTGAGAGCTGGTGGGAATGCTATCTATTCCAGCATTTCTGGAAAACAATATAGATATTTCTCAACAAACTGGAAATTGAGTTCCCATATGATCTACCAAAACCACTTCTAAGGATATACCCCAGAAACACAAAAACACAATACAAAAATGCCCTCTACACTTCAATATTCATTGCAGCATTATTTATAATAGCCAGAACAAGGAAACAACCCAGGAGTCTGACAGCAGATGAATTGCTAAAAAAGACTTTTAGTACACCTACAAAATGAAATACTATGCAGCTGTTAGGAGAATTGAAATCATGAAATTTGGCTATACAGGATGAACATGAAGACTATTTGCTGAGTGAAATGAGTGTGGGATTGAAGAAAAATAAAAGACAGTATGGTAATAATACTCAAAGACAATAGAGATGTGGACTGGAAGGACTCACAAAGAGTAGTGAGCGTAAGTAGAAAAATAACTGAACTAACAAATACCATGACAATAATAGTGAGAAATAAATAGAATACCTGTCCTGAAGACAGGAAGGGTGTGGGGGAAATGGAAGAGAAATGGGGAACATTGATGGCGGGAAAGCTGCACTGGTGAAGGGTAGTGTACATTCCAACTATGAACGTTTTTGTAACCAATGTGCTTAAATAAAGAAATTATAAAAAAAAGAAAAGAAACAAAAATATAAGTGAGAACATCAGCACATGTAAGTTTCATTTTTTAGCTCAGGTTCCTTAATGCTTAGGACTACTGCATACATAGCAGTTATAAATAAGAGCCAATTGACAATAAGGTGAAGGAAAGTTAAAGGCATATTATAAGCAGGATCCAAAACTACCTTTTTTTTCAGAGTAGTTGTGAAAATATACACAAAGGAAATTTGTATATTATACTTAAGTTCTCCCGACTGCTGTTTTAATGGAACTATTTGAGTTTACTTACAAAGTGATTATGATAGTTTAGCCATTCTGTGATCACGGAGGTCTCCCAGAGTGCAGAAGGAAACACATAGCGTCTCAGGACTAGCCATAGAAGCCACATTTAACATGTTCCAGTAATTAGTAATTTTAATGCAGTGGGAAGTTTATTTTTTTAAATCACTGTTTATGAACATAATATATTAAAATGCAATCATGTGCATTTTGAGGCCAGTCGACACATTAAACCACGCTGTGAAAGTCGATCATAAATGCCAACTTAAACAAAGGGATATTTGAAGTTTTCTTTTTTTCTGGGCTCAGATCTCTGTTCCTGGCCCCCACCTTTTTCTCTGTTAAAATTGACTAGCATGGCATTTAAATAGGGTCCTGAGTGAGCACGTCCGCCAGTTTCTTCACTACAACACCTCAGGGAATAGAAATATTTGGGCTTTCTCTACACTGATAGGGTCATTGAAAATCCACAATATGTCTGCTTCATGGAGAATAAGCCTTTTGAGCTACCTATCACTTTATAAGACTATAAATCTGTAATTTCTTTTTCTAGTGAAAGACACTATTACTTTGATTGTCCAAACAAACTTGGCTGTACATTGGAGTCCATTGTTGAAAGCATTTACATATTTTGATATCTAGATCCCTGCTCCCTATGGAGGAATGAGTTCTAGTGTCATAACTATGGAGGCATATGATTTGGATTCTTTGTATTGACATATTATTTATTATTATTCAAATTACACTGATAGTTGATTAAATAAATTCACCTATTGCTCAAACACTTGAATGGTAATACTAACATTATTCAATGATTAATTCTAAAACCTACCTTGGAAGTCAGTAATGGTTTGGTGTCTTCTATTTCAATAATGATGTCCCGGGAGGGTAGAGTAGACATAAGAGAGGCTGAAAGACAAACAATTCCATCATCTGAGAAACTTAGAAAAACCCGGTGGTGACCAAGCGACTCCAACTTCAGGTTTAACAGCCACAAAGTGGACAGTGGTGCTCACTCTTGAAAGAGACTTATGCAACAGAGAAGCTCCCAAAATAGAAAATAACCAAATGATTTATCACAGTTCTTGAAATATAGTTTCATTTTAAAAACCTGGAGCAAACTCTGCCTAACTTTCCTTTTGTTTTGAACAACTAGCCAGAAGCAACACAATGAAAATAGCTGACAATCTTTTAGTCAACTTGCAACTTAAATTTATGATGTAAAATAAACCTTCTTACTATACAGCAGTAGTCAAGGTATCTACTAACCACCGATAAGACGTGAGTGAGAGCTGGTGGGAATGCTATCTATTCCAGCATTTCTGGAAAACAATATAGATATTTCTCAACAAACTGGAAATTGAGTTCCCATATGATCTACCAAAACCACTTCTAAGGATATACCCCAGAAACAGAAGCCATGCTCCTTGTTGGAATAGTGGTAGAATTATATCAGCGGTAAAATACATGTCTGGCATGTATAAGACCCCGTGTTGATCCTTTGCTCTTCAGAAACAAACAAACAAAATGAAATTCTACAAAAAAGAATTGTGTTAATCATGTCTTAGGGGGATATATGTAGGATGGGAGGACCTCTTACTGAATGAGGAGGGAGGATCTATATCTGAAGGAACCCAAGGACCAAATATAATAAACCATGCTAGGCCCAAAGAACTTTCTATTTAACCCACTCAGACAATTATATAAGATGCAAAGAAAGAAAAGCAAGTTGTATTTTGTTTGCTTGTTTGTTTTTGTTTTGGGGCCACACTCGGTGTGTACTCAGGGGTTACTTGTGGTTCTGTGTTCAGAAATCTCCTCTGGCAGGCTTGAGGACAATATGGGATGCTGGGAATTGAACCCAGGTCTGTCATGGGTGGGCTTCCTGCAAGGCAAACTTCCTACCGCTGTACTATCTCTCCAGCCCCAAGATGCATTTTTTAAAGTGCTTGTCATTTGCCAGGTAGTGAGCGTAAACCTTTTCATATGTTAGCCTTTAATTTAATTCTTCAATATTTTGTAAAATATCTACCACTAACCTCATTATAAAGAGGAAACTAGGTCAATCAAGGCAAGAGACGACAGCTCACATGCTTCAAGTTAAACGTTTAATGTGGGGCGTCTGGTTGGCTCAGTGGCAAAGCACCTGCCTTGCATGTGTGAATGAGGCTTTGAGTTTAATCCCTGGAGCCACATGAGTCAACTATAACTATGATGTTTGGGATCTCATATGCTGCAAGAGAGAATGTGATCTTCGTGTGTGTATATATTCATATATATACACACATAGTAAATGCATATATACATACATGTAAGAACTTACTAGGCTTACGCCTAGCTCTATATTTAGGGATCACCCCTGCAAGCTTGGGGGATTATATGGAGTGGCAAACTTGGTCAGATATGTGCAAGGCAAGTGCCCTACCCACTGTACTATTTGTTCAACCCTTACCACTTACCTCTAATGTAACTTAAGGCAACATATTTACACTCAGCAAGTGCTCTCCCCTCCCTCCATGAATAGCAATCAAACACTGTCTTTCAAAGGATATTTTTGTTTTGTTTTGTTTTGTTTTTGGGTGACACCCAGCAGTGCTCAGGGTTCCTCCTGGCTCCACGCTCAGAAATCGCTCCTGCAGGGCTCGGGGGGCCATATGGGATGCCAGGATTCGAACCACCAACCTTCTGCATGAAAGGCAAACGCCCTACCTCCATGCTATCTCTCCGGCCCCTCACAGGATATTTCAAAGTGATAACTTGAGCATTGTTTCATACCTCTCCTCACAGCAATACCTTTGAAATGAGGCCCAAATTTAAGTCTAGCTCTGCTAACAACCCAGAAAGTCCTATCAACATGCAGTGGTTACTTCTGCAAAATCTGGACAGTGAACACTCCCCAATATGAAGCTTGCAAAGGTGAAATTTCAGCATGCAGGAAAAGCCTTAAAGCATACTGGCATTTACCTTTCAGCTGTGGCACAATGTCCTCTTTTCCTGCATATGGGTCACAGCGGAAACGGTCCAGGTGTTCGATGGTGCATTGGCCGACAACTGGCTTCCTTCCAAACTGTCGGTGGTCAATGACCTTGATCACCAATGGTGGCATGTACAGCTCCTCTTTGGGCAAAAGCTAGAGAATCACAGAGGTGGGCATCACATTTATGTCAGACCTGTCAAAGGCAGCTCTGCAAATGAACTCCTATCAGGTAGTCATTCAGTTTCTGCCCACTGAACCCAGTTCAGGAAACTCTGAATAAATAGTCAATAATTTATTGTGTCCTATTCCCTCCTTATTAAGAGCAGATATGATGTGTGATGTGCATATAGGAGTGCCTGGTTTTGCTCACCAATAAGTGAACCCTGAGTTAAAATTGCATAGAATTTAGAAATGATTAAGATAAAATGCAACATCCTAAAGGCATATCTGCAACTGGGAATTATTTTAGTCCTAGAAATTGGTGTCCCATGAGAAGCTCATTTTCTTTTGGTACCTCCTGGTTGCTCTACCTGTATTAATGGCAGCAGTGACATTGCCTTTGGACTGGGTAATCATGAGCTGCTCTCATTTCATGTGGCACATGTTTTAGGAGAATATCCTCTCCCACTGCCCAGGGGCCAAAACTGGAGTTAATGGACTGAGAAAACTTTCTCACTTCTGTTGATGAAGGCTAGAACTTGGGAGATGGGGGAAGGCTTGGGATGACAAGTTGAGGGGCAGCCACTTTGGGATTCTGGAGGGCACCCACACATGGGACTTACTTGTCAGTGCATACAGCAGGGGCTTTGGAGTTGTAGGGACCAAAATTAAAAACTCTGTCACTAATTTCTTTTTCTTTTTTTTTTTTTTTTTTTTGGTTTTTTTGGGGTCATACCCGGCAGTGCTCAGGGGTTACTCCTGGCTTCATGCTCAGAAATTGCTCCTGGCAGGCACGGGGGACCATATGGGGCACCAGAATTCGAACCAATGACCTTTTGCATGAAAGGCAAACGCCTTACCTCCATGCTATCTCCCGGGCCCCGTGTCACTAATTTCTTACAGTGTCTGTCTTCTGGTATAAACCACTCAGTTTCTGGATCTCCTTCAAAGTAAATGTAAGGGAAGTGCAAATGCCTGCCTCATTGGGTTGAGGTTGGGGCTATATCCAGGAAATCTGTGTGCAGTCTGCACTGTGCTACAGGGTGAACTGGAGTTTGGGTGTGAATCATTTCAACATAGGTGGCATGGTTGGAAGCTCCTTATGGTACTCTCCTAGCCCATATAGTGTTAGTTTTCTCTGTGAGAGGAGTTAAACCATGTGGCTCCAGAGCTAGTGTTAGCAAGTTTTAGGTTAGGAAAATGGCTGTCATGGGGAAAGTGTTGGGAAGTTATTTCTACCCTTTTACCTTGAGAAAAAAATTTTTCAATATTTTTGAAAGAGAGAAAGAACAAAAAAAAGAACAAAAGGAAAGAAATAGAAAGAAAGAAAATAAAGTAAGAAAGAAAAATAGAGAAGAGAAAGAAGAAAGAAAAAGAGAAAGAAAGAAAGGGAGAAAGAAAGAGAAAGAGAAAGAAAGGAAGAAAGAAAGAAAGAAAGAAAGGGAGAAAGAAAGAAAGAAAGAAAGAAGGAAAGAAAGAAGGAAAGAAAGAAGGAAAGAAAGA
>PVKC010045698.1:0-11371 GCA_004027635.1 Crocidura indochinensis | reverse complement strand
TACCAGTTAGAATACTTCAGCCTCAAAAGAGAATTTCTTGTGCAGTTCCAATTAAGGTTATTAATAATCTAAGGCCAAACTCACATGAATTTAAAAACTGACATTCTCCTCCTCCTCGCCAGTCCTTACTCATAACCATAGAGCTGTGAGATGGGGAGGAATAATGAATAACCATCTCTTATATCTAATGTATCTCCCAATTAGCAAAGACAGTATAGGGGCTTGAGCAGGTGGTAGTGTTCTAAGGCTGCAGCTTGATTTTGAGCCCACCTGGAGGCACAGTGCTCAGGGATCACTCCTAGTTCTCTGCTCAGGGCTCAGTCCTGACAGGGCTCAAGGAACCATATAGGGATGAAAAGACCAAATGCAGGTGGCCATGAGGGGGCAGAAGCCTCCTCACTGTACTATCCATCAAGTACCACATGCCAACATTCTTAGTGTGCTTTATCCACAGAATACAGCACCCTTTATTCGACTGCTTTGGACTCACTTGCTCTGAGCTCAGCACTAGTGACCTGATCAACACCTTGAACTCTTTCCTCATAGGGTGGTAGGGTGGGATATATATATATATATATATATATATATATATATATATATATATATATATATATATATATATATACACGGTGTCCTAAGATTGTGCAAGTTTTTGATTCTGGGTTGAATTATTCACCAGCTTTGAGACCTCATGTAAATCATTCAACCACTCTGTGTTAACTTTTGAGCTATGTACAGTTGATGGGAGATATGTTCCCAGCTCACTAGGGTTATTTGAGAGAATTAAATAAGACAACACCTGCAAAACTCCAAACTCAGCTTTGTAGTTAGTATTTAGGTCAAAAAAATCACAATTGATCTTTTTATAAAAAATTTATTAAATTAATAAAGTAGACCCTTAAGCATTGTCTTAAAGACTTCATACCTGTATTATTTAATTCTAATAATTGCTCCTGAGGATTTTTTATTATATTTTCTTTTCTTTGGTCCAGAGTTGTATAAGTACTAAGTAGTATAGCTGGCAATTAACTTTTGTTCATAGTGCCTTCTTCTACACACCAAATAATATAATTGTCATTTTTTGGCTTTTGGCAAGAATGAGTTCTGTTCTAGAATGCCTTCTATGAGCCTGTGCTTCAAGGGACTGAAGTTCTGAAAATGGAAGTACTGCTGGGCCACGAATTTAGTCAATCTTTGCATCTGGTACCCACATTGCTAGTGGGATTCTTCCTGCTTTGTCATGGTAACTGGGCACTATAGACACAGGAGCATTGAACTCCTTGTCCTCTGTGGATTAGGACAAACACAAGAGACAGTTTCTCTAAAGAGAAATGACCACTGTGGCATGTGTATTATCCTGTGAAAGTGCCAAAATATTTTCACAATTTTTTCTGCCTTGGCACTCTTCACCTCTTCTAATCACCTCAAGAATTTTGTTGATGGTCATTGTTTCAAGAATAAATGAGGGGAAATAGGGTGGGGATGGAATCACGTTCCACTCTCTGCAGTCAAATTTCCCTCATATTTATGCTGCAGATCTGCCTCATCCAAAGCCCTTCACCACCACATTTTCTATTTCCGCAGCTTTCATTCACACATGCATGCTTCTGATGATAGGGTTTCTAGAGAGGCCTTATGAGACCAATGAAGAAAAATGATTTGGGGGGAACATGAAGGACAGTGGTGAGTGCCTTGCATATATAAAGCCTCTATGTTCAATCCCCAGTACCACAAAGCAAAACCAGGGACAAAAAATAAAAAAGAAAGAAAGAAAAAAAAGAAGGAAGAAATGAAGGAAAAAAGGAAGGAAGGAAAGAATAAATAATATCTATAATTTCTTGATTCCTCAATGAGACAATATTTTTTATTTTTTTATTATTTATTTATTTTTTGTGTGTGTGGGGGTCACACCTGGTAATGCTCACTCCTAGATCAGTACTCAGGAATTACTCCTGTCTATGGGGGGGGGGCATATGGGATGTCGGAACTGAAACTGGAACATGCAAGGAAAGAGCTGTCCCTGCTATACTATATCACCAATTCCATAATAAGACAATCTTGAAATAAGGCTTTACCTGGAGACATTAAGGTATTGTTCCACCAGGAAAGAATGCTGGAATTTGGGGAACATTGATTTAGTAGGGGTGTAGTGGGAAGTTCTCCCTCCAAAAAGCTCAGAAGCCCAGGTGCTTGCCTGGTGATTTTCTGTCAACTGGGCAAATGGTTAAATGAAAAAGGTTTAAGGATTGTGGACTTTTCAGGCTCTGTGGTGCTGAGCATACCTTGGCCACTCCAAAGGTATTGGTGATTTCCAGAACCACACTCAGTGATCCTCAGGGGATCATGCCAGGCATTCATCCTAACTACTATACTATCTACAGGTCTCAAACATTTATTAGCACGCTTTTTTGCATGGTATCACTCTGAGGCTAAATAAGAGCAGTCTATACACCAACTGAACTTGGAAACATTATACAATGGCTAAAATCACATTTATTGCTCAGGGAAAGACATCAGATTTCTTTTAGATATAATGTATCGAAATTTTTTCCTTTCAAGTTGTCTTATTAAATCTAAAACTACCAGATCCCTTAAAGCATATTTAGAAACAGGTCCACTCTCTGAGCCCAAGAGGAATGATTACTTATTGGTGCTTTGGAGATCATGCCATGTGACTCCAGTGTTTGGAATACTGAGGGTCAGATATGTTCACCAGGCACAAATCCCTGGTGGACTGTGATTTGGGCCCAGCCATAGGACTCTTCCAAGCATGTAGCCTTTGCTCAGCACATTCTGCTGCATAACTGGGTGGAGAATTTTCTAAGGAACATCTCTAATTGTCTGTGCCTTAATCTCTTCCACTCTTACTATTTTCATGATCTCACATTAATTTCTTTGATAAAATGATTCCTTCCTGTCTATGCATTACATTTGTGTGAAAGTCATTTAGAAGAGTATAAAAGCTACTTATCAGTGATTTTTAAAATAATCTTCAGCTTGAGATAGAATGAGGAATGCTAATTTTGGGGTAATTTAATAACAATGAAGCACAATTAACAAAATAGAGGATAAATTGAATAATTTAAAGGCTGGTAGAATTCTCTTGGGTATTCTCTTTTTAAGTTAATAAAATACATGTTACATATGAATGAATGAGGATAGTAGAAAGCCTGTCTAGAGTACAGGGGGTGGGGGAGAGGGAGATTTGAGACATTGGTGATGGGAATGTTGTACTGGTGAAGGGGGCTGTTCTTTACATGACAAACCCAACTATAATCACATTTGTAAACAAGGTGTTTAAGTAAAGACATTAATAAAAATTAAAATACATGTTACTAGTTTTAATGAAATTTGCAAGTCAGGAGTAATTTTAATTATCTGAAAAATAATTTTAAATAAAAGAATTGGGATTAGATTAAAATTCTCGAGCTGGTAAAAGTGAAGAAAAGTATTTCCAATTTACTAATTTTAAAGGACTTTTTTTTCATCCAAAGGAAGGAACTTTGTTAAATGACATGGAGTGGTCTAGTTATATACAGAGCCAGGTTTTACAACAAACTTTCCACTATGCTCAAAGCCCTCTTTTAGACACTCTTAGAGAGGTGGCAATCTGCTTCTTCACTCCCAGTAAGAATAAAATGGTCTAATACTAGTGATGGGACTGACCTCCAGAGAGGTGAGGCTTGCTCTAATTACTTCCCATCTATCTACCTGACTTCCTCAAGTTTCACACTGCACAGAAATCACTGATCTAACCTTTACATCTACTCAAAGCAAAAGGGCTGATTAGCTGAAGACTGTATTTGACAGTGAGATCACATCCTCAGATTATCATTTGGAAGTCTTTATTTCTTTACTTAACACTGGAAACATCCCAATCAAGTAAGAGTCCCTAACATTCAAGGTGGAGGGAAGGGAAAGCAAGGACTTTGCAGAATATAATCGACATTCTCCAGGAGAACTTACATATACTGTCAAGGAGGATGAGGAGAAGATGATCTCTTTGTTCTTTGTCTCTTCCTACCCCTGCTGCTACCTCCTTTCAGAATCAGCCCAGATTTAGCACAATGAGTAACAGTTAAGTTCACTGATCAGTTTGAAGACTTATTGATGGTCAGAATTAAATCAAAGTGGCAAACTAAGTCATCCCAGAGTTCTCAAACTGATTCCAACTTTGTCCCATAAAGGAGAGAGGGAAAATCTGGAAACATGGAGTCACATGCTGCCTCTGTTCCCAGTCTGATTTTCTGCTAGAAGCAAGAGCAAAGGTTTGGTTTCTGTCCTCATTTAATAAGGCTCCAATAATTGAAAGCATCTAAAAGCCTTAAAATTCCTCCCCTCTGGAAGATGCTGACTCAAGAAGAGAATTTCTTAGAACACAAAGCTTAAAAACCCAGCCACACTGCATGCTTAAGTCTCAGAGGCACTCCCTAACTCCATGGTCTATGGTCTTTATTCGTGGTCTCCTGTTGTTTTCTACTTAATTTGGCCAAGAAGCCAGAGAGATGACTTCATGCAGACCATGTGGGCTGCAGTCAGGGAATGTGCAACAGAAAGGTCATTAGAGGGAAGGAGCAGATTGAACCCCACCGAGATTCAGGGACCATGGCCAATGACCTTTGCATCATTTGGTTCTTGAAAGGCAGGGGGTGGGTGGTGATGATGAAATGGACCTCCAGAATAGCAGTGTACTTCATAGATGGAATCTGACCCATGTGGATTGCTGAATCTTAGGAGGAGGAGTTTACACACTTGTCCTACTGAATAGACTAGTTTCCAGTAAAAATAGTAAATGAATATAGTAAAAATATAATAAAAAATAGAAGTATGCACTTGTGAGCAGGTGCCTGCCATATATAACAAAAGCAAAGCAGTGCATTCTAAGGACAGTGTAATATAACAGCATATGGTAAATAACCAGTGGCAGCCACAGGAAGATTTATTTATTTTTATTTTTTTGTCTTTGGTTTTTGGGTCACACCTGTCCATGCTCAGGAGAATTCCACAGAGACAATATCAACACAGGGAGAGGAGCTTCCCGGTGAGAACCAGGGCCTGGTTTCAAATCAATCAATTCCAGACAACATGGTTAAAACAGAAAGACCTGCATCTCCCAGGCACGGCACAAATTCTAGCACTTCAGACGAAGAGCCAATCAGTGCCTATTTAACTCAGAGTCTGAAAATAATCTCCAAATAGAGAAAGATTGGAACCTAGCAGATCTAAGTCTCAGAAACCACCTTAATACCAAGGGCTAAAGATGAATTAATTGGGCAACTTTAAGAAAGCCTGTGCTACTTATGAATCTACTTCTACATACTGTACTGAATATCTATCTATGCATTTTGAACCTCACAAAATTTCCAGATTGTGGTCCAAGTATGCCTGAGCCCATCACAATATCTATAGTGGAGAAAGTGGGACAGTGACAAGGTCAAGGCCAAATTGCACAACCTAGGCAGATCTAAGAGGAGACTGTCCGCAATCCAAATTATACTCTGAATATGTTGCTAGGAGAAGATGAATTTGAAAAATCTAGAAAGCAGACTGCCCTACCTTGTACTATTTTAACCTATGTGTGAGAGCTAGTGTTGGGGAAAAAATTGCAGAATTCAAAGGCAACTTTACAAAAATATTTCAAGAGATTATCGAGCTCATTTCCAAGTTCATCAGCAAGCTACATGATGTGGTCCAGAGGCAAGTAAAAGGGAAAGAAATAAGGCAGTTGGCCTTTGAAAACACAAATGAGGACTACCAATCGGTTGTATGGCCAATCAGAGAGAGGGAGGATGTAATGGGCTACATAAAGGCATGTCAAAAAATAGGAAAGTAGGTTCAATCTCTCATCAGGCATCTATGGTAGGGTTCAGGGCATGATCTCTATGCCCCATCTCACCCGGGAAGCTTCGATTAACAACATACTAAGTAGAAGGAAAATCACAAACTCTGATGTGAGCACAACTGATTGCCTTTCTGAGACTTGGTTTCTCAACTGTAAAATGGAGCTAAAAGTATGTTGGAAAGTTTAAGTGCAATCACTCAAGCAAGCACCCAACCTGTGACCTGGGTGAGAAAATCAAGGAATAGTAGCTTTGTTACTATGGAAATAAAGAAGCTAACACATTAGACTGTGAAAAATCAGGAATGGCAACTGAAACTGCCCTAGAAGTGAGCCAGTAGTAACGGCAGATGGGGACATAATACTGAGGCACCTTAGGTTAGAGTGATAGCACAGTGAGTAAAGAACTTGGTTTTCACACAGCCAAACTGGGTTCCATCTCTGGCATCACAACTGTTTCCCCATGCTCACCAGGAGTGATTCCTTAGTGCAGAGATAAAGGTAATCCCTGAGCACTGTCAGGTGTAGCCCCAAACAAATTACTAAGGTGATTCAATTATTCTATGAGCAGATAAGCAAGGCAAACAGAAGTGCCCAGTGGCTCTGGAAGTACTTGGTATAAGGCTTGGATGTCCTTGAATCTTATAGTTCAGAGTTCTAGAAAATATCAAATGCTGATTTCTTCTTCTTCTTCCTCTTCTTCTTCTCTTCTTCTTCTTCTTCTTCTTCTTCTTCTTCTTCTTCTTCTTCTTCTTCTTCTTCTTCTTCTTCTTCTTCTTCTTCTTCTTCTTCTCTTCTTCTTCTTCTCTTCTTTCTTCTTCTTTTCTTCTCTTCTTCTTTCTTCTTCTTCTTCTTCTTCTTTTCTTCTTCTTCTCTTCTTCTCTTCTTTCTTTTCTTCTTCTTCTTTCTTCTTCTTCTTCTTCTTCTTCTTCTTCTTCTTCTTCTTCTTCTTCTTCTTCTTCTTCTTCTTCTTCTTCTTCTCCTCCTCCTCCTCCTCCTCCTCCTCCTTCTTCTTCTCCTTCTTCCAGTTAGCCCCTTACAAAGGCTACTAGAGTTGAATCTATCACAACTGCTACAGTCAGAGAAGGAGTTAAACTCGAACTAAGGAGTGAACAGGGGACTTTGTCAGTTGAGATATGCCCCCTCGCTTGTTCAGGCATTGTTTCAGGTATAAGGAAACTTAAATAATTTGAGCCAGTGAAAATGAAGGAATAATTTGGGTAAGGTTTGGGGGCTAAAAATGAAAAACGAAACAAACAAACAAACAAATAAAACCCTCTCTCATCTGTGAATGTGGGGACCAGAGATGTATTTTTCCTGGTCAGTCATTTCTGTTCCTAACAAAAGTTCATAGACAAGAATCTGGCTGACTTGATCAATGTCTCTGTCTCTGCTTTACCTTATCACATAGGTGAAAAGTAGGTAAAGTCAAGAAGACCCCATTAATAAAATTTGAAACTAATTTTTAATAATTCCAGATAAAATTTGATCTAGGGCAGTGGGAACGTCATGAATTATTATTAATTTTATTCCTTTTCTGAATTCAATATCTTGTGAGCAACACATAACTCGATTCTATGTGAATGCAATCCTGCAGCATTTAAGATACACTTTATCACATTTTTTCTCACTTTTCTGCACTGCCCTTTGCAACAGCAGAATGAATTTCCTAGCAGAAAGACTGGGAATGAGTTAGTCATTTCAGTCAGGGATCACAACACTAAGGCCCAGAGAAGTAATTTCCCCAAAGTTGCAGAATATTTTAGAGGCTGAACTACACTGAATGTTCCAGCTTCTTGAGTTTCGATTGGACTCTGTGGATAGTTTTGCCAACAAAGAAATGAGTAAAGGTATTTTCAAACACTTCACAGGCTCCCTTGATGAAAAATGTATCACCCAGAAATCAAGATTTATATTCACACTCTCTAGTCCCATACCTACTACCAGTGAGTTTCTGTGACCCCAAGCAAGCTACTGACACTAGGTATTTGAGTTTCTTTACATAAACATGGGGGAGGGCTTGTGTTTCCTGAGCCAGAGAGAGAAGCTGCTCCTGCTCCCTGCACTTACTCAGTGGAAAGTCTGCAAGGCAGCAGCTGAGGAAAATTGAATTTCGGGCTGGCATTTGAGATCTAAGGCATTTCCATTCCCCTGTCTTTGCTATTTGGGGAGTTCCAGAGAGCTGTAGCTCTAACCTTAAAGGAAGTTTGTTAGAAATGCAGAACTTCAGGGCTGGAGAGATAGCATGGGATTAGAGGCACATTCTCTGAAGACATGGGACCCCAGTTCATTCTCCAGCACTATAATGTACCCCCCTAACCACTGCTGGGTGTACTCCTGAAGACAACTCCTCCACAAACACACACACACACACACACACACACACATAAATACCACAGGCCATGTGGTGGTCCCTGGCATTGCAGGGCCCGAATAGTTCAGTGTCCTTGTTCTAACACTGAAGCCCAAAGCTTGTTTGGCCCAGTCCTGCTGGGAGTAGATGCCCAGGAGCCCTGAACACTGACTAGAAAACCACAAAGGCAAAAGAAAAGGTAACATAGCACCTCGAGTTCACTTTTCTACTTCAGAAACATTGGGTCAGGCGATTTCTTAAATCCCTTAGAGTTTTCCAAGTCCGTGACTGCTGGATTTCATTAAAAATAAATAAACAAGTAAAAGGAGGAATTTTCCAAGAGGTTTTAGTAATTCTCATCACAGTCCTAAATGGAGTAACACCACTCCCTCCCCCTACTTGCTGTCAGGAGTGTGGAAGAGTTACCAGAAATGGTTTTTTGTGCTCAGATGCGGCATTAATCAGCACCAAGGCACTGACTGCGGATTCTCTTCAGGATGAGGAAACTCGCCCCAGGGCAGAAGTCTTGGGTAGCTGTGATGGCTTCTGTGCCTTCAGCTAAGGACACCAGCAAAGACCCAGGGAGAGGATGCCACATGCTCCATCACCCTCTCTTCCAACACTGTTAGCAGAACTGCTGCTAACCTGGATACCTCCAGGTCATTTTAACTTAAGTGAGCCTCAGGTCTGAGACTCCAGATGACATAGTGAGAGGCATGAAACTTTAAAAATCATGGACTGAAGATTGAGACAGGACAATGAAGACAATTATGTAGCTAAGGAAGGCAGAAAGGCTGTCAAGGCCAGCTACCCATCAGCTGCACAGCTCAAAAAAGATCTATTAGACCCTGTATTCAATCATGACAATCCTGGAGAAAAAGACCTGGATCCCAACTCCGTATTTGCTTTGGACAAGCTGTGTGACTCAATTGTACTGTCCTCTGGGTCTAAGTTCTTGCATCAGTAAGAGTTTAGAGGACTGTCATATTGCCAAGTAAATCGTCAAGCTTTGACTCTCGAACACCAGAAACACTTGGGAAACATTTACATAACTGAACTAGAAGGCTCTGAGATGTTAATTCGAAAAAGGTAGACCCTGCAGAGCCCTGGGAAACCTGGGATGCTGGCTAGGCATGTCCTCCACTGGAAAATAACTAAGGGCAACACAGGGCAGAAACCATATACTATGGAATAGCAGTCGAATCTAGGTACTGGCTTTAAAGAGATACTATGAGTAGTTTGGATATGGGGAGAGCTTGCTTAGAGCCACACATTGGGGCAGAGGAGGAAGAACCTGTTAAGCTTCCTGTTCACTAGCATTTCAAAGAGAGCTTTGGAGGAACAATCTAAGAAGACAACGAAGAGCATAGGCCTGTCAAGTCAGAGATAGAAGGGTTGCAGGGAAATCTTGTATCTCAGTAATTGAAGCGGTGTGTGTTCTTAGACAAGCTACCATCTGGGTATCAGTTTCTTCACTCATGAAATGAAAGGATCCTTTTAATCATTCAAAGGTTAAAACAGTGAAGTTCTGTGAGACCCAGGCACCACTTCACTTGGCAAAGGCTCCTAACTTGGATCTCCTGAACATGCTTTTCCTGCAAGTGCTTCTGGGAGCAACATTCGGAACCACTAAATTCAACAGTTCTTGACCCTGGGCTGGTCACAACTGGATGGGACTAGGGGCCAGGGGTATCAACAGAAAAATGTTCCTTCTTGAAGGATGTTCTCAGGGAGGCATGTGGGGGAGTAATTTTGCCTTTCAGGATCCAGAGATACTTAGTACCTTAGTAAGGAGGCTCAGCAGATAGCCTCCCAGTGGGTGGGAGCCATGGGTGGTGCCATGGAAATCAATTACAACTTTCCTAATTTTTCTGCAGCAGAAGTTAACTCAAGTTTTCCAAGGCTCAGTCAGCCTGTTTATTGCTGATGGAGATTTCAAAATTATGTCAGGGTCCATTCTTGTTATGTCTCCCTAGATGCCCTTTGCCAAAATTAAATAAGCATCAAGTCAGCTTATAAACCGCCTCTCAACAGAGACCATAAAAAATTCCTAATTTCTTTAGCAACACGGGGCTAGCTAGAGGCATTGTACTTACTATTTTAACAAAATAATTTAATATTAATAGGTGGTGAATAAAAATTTAATGCCTGTTCTTGAGTCCCAAAGCTACGCATAGAAAATAGTTATTTTTCTTCTTAGTTTTCAACAAAGAGTTCATAATCTTTCCAGAGTTTTCTCAGTAATAGCTGTATCCATGATACTAGCAATCACATTGCTCAGAATAAGATTCTATAAGCTGCAAAAAATCCACCATCAATTTATTGACAGACATTTAGAAAAGAGAAAAGAAGTGAACTAAAAATGTACAGGTAAGTATCACAATAATTCAGAACTACAAAAAGGGACTCTGTCTTAAGATGAAAAATTATTGCATGTTTCCTTAGTAACAATGCCAATAATTCACTACAGAATGATCTAACCCTTGGTACTGATCTATGCAGACACAGGTGGTGTTGGAGTTTCAATTCTAAAACAAAACCCAAGATAAAAATAATACCTGGTTTGAACAAAACAAAGCGTTCCACATCAATGTTTCATGCAAAGTCTAGCAACTACTCAAGCTATTATGACAGAACAAACATAATTTTCTTATTTGAAATTCCTGATTTGCATTCCAGGAAAACATCTAATTGGAGGATAATGAGTCAGAGGAAGTAAGGTTCTGCCTGCTTTTGCACAACAGATGAGTTGATTCACAGGACTGGAGGGGAGTTTGAAAAATGGGTCAGGTAATGTTAAAGTATGAGGTGGTAAGATCCAAAGGAAATGGGTTTCATCAGTGACTTCTGAGGTACCTATTCTTGTTACTCACATAGAAGAGGTAAATGATATCTGTGCTATGTTATTTGGCTGCTTGTCAGGTAAGGTATGATAAGAAACAGACAAGTAAAAATACTAGTATACTATTATGATCATCTAAGGGGCAGGACAACTTGGTTTTATACACATTAATATCTTACTGTTTAATTTATCTTCTAAATTTGATTAGTGTAAGTAGTTCTTTTAAAGTCAATTTAATTTTTTAATTTTTTAAAATAATACATTTTTTATTTAAGAACTATGGAGCCAAAGAGATTGTACAGTGGTAGGGTACTTGATTTGCACATGGATGACCCAG
>PVKC010045697.1:0-11376 GCA_004027635.1 Crocidura indochinensis | reverse complement strand
ATACGATCCAGCTATACCACTCCTAGGAATATACCCTAGGAACACAAAAATACAATACAAAAACCCCTTCCTTACACCTATATTCATTGCAGCACTATTTACCATAGCAAGACTCTGGAAACAACCTAGATGCCCTTCAACAGACGAATGGCTAAAGAAACTGTGGTACATATACACAATGGAATACTATGCAGCTGTCGGAAAAGATGAAGTCATGAAATTTTCCTACACATGGATGCACATGGAATCTCTCATGCTGAGTGAAATAAGTCAGAAAGAGAGAGAAAAACGCAGAATGGTCTCACTCATCTATGGCTTTTAAGAAAAATGAAAGATATTCTTGCAATAATAATAATTTTCAGACACAAAAGAGAAGAGCTGGAAGTTCCAGCTCACCACAAATAGTGATGAGTTTAGTTAGAGAAATAACTACATTTTGAACTGTCCTAATAATGAGAATATATGAGGGAAATGGAGAGCCTGTCCAGAGTACAGGCATGGGGAGGGTGGGAGGTGGGAGATTTGGGACAATGGTGATGGAAACGTTGCACTGATGATGGGTGGTGTTCTTTACATGACTGAAACCCAAACACATTTATGTATGTAATCAAGGTGTTAAAATAAAATAAAATTTAAAAAAAAAGAAATTAAAAAAAAAATCTAGTTAAGGTATCAGAGATATAGTAGAAGAGTAAAGCATTTGCTTGCCTGAAGAAGACAAATTAGCCCCTGGTTAATCCACGGTATGACATATACTCAGTCCCCTAAACAAAGCAGACCCACCCCCCAAGGACTTATTTTTGACACTTTTCTACCACTAAATTCAAGACACACACATCCCAAATTAAACTCAGCCTATGTTGGTACTCAAAATTAAATTTTACAACTGTCATTTTCCAGACACACCGTCAGCGCTCAGGCCTTCTCCTGGCTCTGCACTATGGGATGACTCCTGGCAGGCTCAGGTGACCATCTGGGGTGGCAGGGATCAAACCTGAGTCAGCTGCATGCAAAGCAAGTACCTTACACACTGTACCATCTCTCCAGGCCCAGTGATTGATATTTTTTCCTTTTATTTTTAAGTCACACTAGGCCATGATCAGGGATTACTCAAGATAGGCTCTGGGAGATATATGAGATGCCGGGATAAAATCCAGATTGTCCACTTGCAAGCTGAAGTGCCTTACCTGCTGCATTATTGCTCTAGATCTGTCACTGCCATTTTAAAGACACTATTTCATCAAAAAGAACTAAAGGTGGGGTTGGAGAGATAGCATGAAGGCAGGGCGTTTGCCTTGTATGCAGAAGGATGGTGGATAAATCCCAGCATCCCATATGATCCCCAAGCCAGGAGCGATTTTTGAGCATAGAGCCAGGAGTAGCCAGGTGTAACCCAAAAACCAATAAATAAATATATTAAAATTTAAAAAAAAAGAATTAAAGGCATTTTTGGGGAGGGGAATGTCACTTCCAGTAATATCTGTGTCTACTCTGTCTCAGTATTTGGGGGACATTTCTCAAGGCAGCATGTAGGAGCAAGAAAAGCCTGACTCTAGCCCCAGAATGCTCTCCCAGCTCCAAAGGCTGCTCCTTTGGAAAGTTCCCTCACACCAATCTGTCCATTCCTTTTGTCACTGTGGAAATGAACAAATGGTTGCAGATGATAATATGTAAGGTTCCCACCACAGGTTAGCACGCTGCGTCTATTCACAACCAGCTGATGCTCTGAGATAGCACACTTTCTTGTGATAGGTCACAAATAATGCTGCTCCTAGATCACACTCAGTACCAAGTACACATAACAGGCACTGGGCTACTGAGCCATGGGAGGTCCCATCACAAGATCCTGAAGGCTATGCCCACAATAAATCAACCCAACCTGACACTCATTATAGGACAGATACTAACAACATAGAGAACAGCAAGGTTTTCAATGCAGAAAGCTTTAAGAGGATCCAGAGAAACCTTCACCTGTACTTCAACAGCCTGTCCAAAGAATTTGCTGCAGATTCTGTGGTTCCTGGGCCACCCAGACAGCCCATCCTACTGACCTGTTAATGGTATCCAGGTACGGGCAGTGTCGGCTCCTTCGATCCTCTGAATCCACTCGGCCATTCTTTGCTGAAAAGAAAATCATCACAAACTTTGAGGGAATCAGCACACAGAACTGAGAGTAGGCTGTACATATGGGGTCCAGGTTTGACGCCTTCCACGAAACCATCAAATGTGGTCCCAAACAGGGCTGGGAAAAGTCACCAGCTTCACTAACTTTGGCCCAACAATAAAAGATAGGACATGTAAACTGTACTCAGGATCATTGACCAGTACAAAGAAAAGAGGGAAACTAGGCCAGGCTCAAGAGCCTATCAGTGGGACAGGGTCCCTGTGCACCAAAATGGTATGTTAAAGGCAAAAAGGGGAGAAGTGGACTAGGATAGGCTCTATAGGTAATACCATTCAAAAAATGCTCACAAATGGAGTAAGTTGCACACACACCTAGACAGGGAGATCACAGAATCAGAAGCAGTTTTTGATAACCTCTGGGAAGGGAGGAAGGGAGAGAAAGGGAGGAAGGGAGAAAAGGAGGGAAGGGCTGGAGATGTTACAGTGGGTAAGGCTCTTGTTCCTGAGCACAGAGCCAGGAATTAGCATGAGAATAAAAAACAAATCTCAGATGATTCAGTTCTTAACAAGTAGCAGTTATTTTGTTTATGTTTTAAAGAGGTAAGATTTTTGGTTTTTGTTTTGGGGCTGCACCCAGCAGTGCTCAGGGTTTACTCAGGGCTGAGAGCTCACTACTGGTAAACTATGAGGAACATATGGGGCGCCAGGAACCTTACCCGTTATAGTATCTCTTTGAGCCACAAGTAGTAATTACACCCTCTTTGGAGGGGGGGGGCACACCCAGAGATGCTCAGAAATCATTCTTGACAGGCAAGAGGGACCATATGGAATGTCAGGACCGAACCCAGGTACACGTCTCCGGCTTACACCCTTTTTTTACTTTTGTTTTTGGGCCACACTAGGCAATGCTCTGGGGCAGTAGGGTGCAAGCATTCAGCATTCACTCAACATTTGACTCTGAATATGTTATCCAAATATGACAACTGGTGGGGTGGGGGGCAGTATAGTAGTACAGGGAGTAGTGTGTCTGCTACACACGGCCCATCGGAGCTCGATATCCAGCACCTCATTATGGTAACCCGTGCCTGATCTGGAGTGATTCCTGAATGCAGAGCCAGGCATGGCCCGAGCATCACTGAATGTGAACCCGCGGGGGGGGGGGCGGGGGGAGATGGCTAGACTCATTCCCCGAGTGCTCTGTAACATCCCAAGGAGCACCTATTAATGAGCACAGCGCCTGACCCATGTTAGAACCGCAGCCAGTATCATAAATAAGCCTAGTACCGCTTCCATTTGAAACGCACTAAAGGCCCAGGGGCTGAAGAGAGATAGCACGGAGGTAGGGCGTTTGCCTTGCATGCAGAAGGTTGGTGTTCGAATCCCATTAAGGCATCCCACACGGTCCCCGAGCCTGCCAGGAGCGATTTCTGAATGCAGAGCCAGGTGGCACCCCGACCAATGCAGGGTGTGATCCCCCCCAAAACCAAAAAGCAGTGCACTCCGGGCCTAGACCGTGCAGGAGTGCGGGGAGCCCCACCGGCGGCCCCGCGCACCTCGCACCTCCCGCTCGGGCTCCGAGTCCTCGTCCGCCTCGCGCTCCCGCTTGACCCGCGCCGCCGGGACGACGGGGGGCGCCGCCGGGGCCTCGCGCGTGCCGGCCGCCTCGACCTCCCGCTTCACGCGCACCGGGCTGAGCCGGGCGGCCGGCACCTCGCTCTCCCGCTCCCGGTCGCGCTCCCGCTTCACGCGGCCCGAGCTGCTCCGGGACTCGGACTCGCGCTTCCCGCGGGTCGAGCCGCGGGACTCCCGCTTGGACCGGCCGGACATCGCCACGGGCGGCCGAGGGGGCTCTGCGCATGCGCCCAAAGCGCCGGCCCACCGCGCAGGCGCGCGAGCCGCTCCGCCGCCGCTCTACGGGTCGCCGCGAGGGACACGGCGCGCCGCGGCAAACTGTTAAGCGGGACTTGATAGGTTGAGCGTTCCAAGGGTTTTGCTTAGGACTAGGAGAACGACTTGCACGGGCTTTCTGCAATTTGACCCGCAGTTTCCAGTTGTAAAAAAGGCTAGAACCCGGGGCTAGGGAGAGAGTTTAGTGGGTTGTGTGGCTGCTTTGCAAGCAAAAGGTCTCGTTTTTCCTTCTCCCTAGAACCTTAATACACTCCCTTCACGAAGAAAAGGAAGAAGAAAAAGAAGAGGGAGGAGGAGGAGGAAGAACCAAAGGAGGAAGAAGAGGAGAAGGTAAAAGAAAACAAGAGGAAGAAGGAAAAGAAGACAAGAAAAGAGAAAGAAGAGGAAGTAGAAAATGAGGAGGAAGAGGAGGAAGAATAATAAGAGAAAGAGGAAGAAAAAAAGGATAAGAAAAAATAAAAACGACTGAAGATTTATTTTTTATTTCTTTTCTTATAATATTGTCTTTATTTAAGCACCGTTATTATAAACATGTTTGTAATTGAGTTTCAGTTAAAAAATTAAAAAAATATATAAAGGCAAAACTGAAAAAAAAAGAATACTCCGTCTTCACTACCCCAACTAAGTTAGCCACAGACCCTGAGTAGCACTTGGTGTGATTCCCCCCCCCCCGCCCCCAAGTTAAATAAGGAGGCTTAGGAAGGAGTGATAGAACAGCAGGTAAGACTCTTGTCCTACATGCACAAACCCTGGTTGACTCCCCAGGAACTCCCGAGCAGGCCAGGAGTGATCCCTAAGTACAGAGCCAGGAGTAAGCCCTGAGAACCAGCAGATATAGCTAAAATTAACTCACTCCAACTATACCACTTCTAGGGATATACCCTAGGAACTCAAAAATGCAACACAAAAATTCTTCCTCACACCTATATTCTTTGCAGCGCTATTTACAATAGCCAGACTCTGGAAACAGCCAAGATGCCCTTCAACAGATGAATGGCTAAAGAAACTGTGATACATATACACACTGGAATATTATGCAGTCGTCAGTAGAGACGCTGTCATGAAATTTTCCCATGCGTGGACGTATATGGAATCTATTATGCTGAGTGAAATAAGCCAGAAGGAGATAGATATACACAGAATAGTCTCACTCATCTATGAACTTTTTTTTTTTCGTTTTTGGGTCACACCCGGCAGCGCTCAGGAGTTACTCCTGGCTCCATGCTCAGAAATTGCTCCTGGCAGGCACGGGGGACCATATGGGGCACCGGGATTCGAACCGATGGCCTTTTGCATGAAAGGCAAACGCCTTACCTCCATGCTATCTCCCGGGCCCCATCATCTATGAACTTTAATAAAAACAAAAGACACTTTTGCAGTAATTCTCAGAGATAAAAGAGAGGAGGACTGGAAGTTCCAGCTCACTACATGAAGCTCACCAAACAGAGTGATGAGTGCAGTTAGAGAAATAACTACACTGAGAACTATCCTAACCATGACAAGGAATGAGGGAAGTAGAAAGCCTGTCTAGAGTACAGGTGGGGTGGGGAGGAGGAAGATTTGGGACATTGGGGATGGGAATGTTGCACCGGTGAAGAGGGGTGTTTTTGACATGACTGAAACCCAACCACAATCCTATTTGTAATCAAATTGTATAAATAAAGATGTTTTACAAATAAATCAAATAGAGGGAGAAATCATGGAGGGTAACAAGACCAAACAGTTGTATGATCACTAAGTAGTGAGGTAGACACAGAGGGGATCACTTATACTAGCACCCGGGGGGTAAAAGTGGAGGAATATGGGATGCAAGTGTAGGGCCTGAGCGACCGCTACCCTCCTCACTGCGGGGGGGGGGGGGTGCGCCGCCACCCGCAGAGACCAGCTTGCTGCAAAAACACGAGGGTTTATTTGAGCAGTGTCACATCAGCGCTGAGGCCAAACCTCACTAAAGGAGGTTTGACCCCTTGTTCAGATTTCAACGGTGCTTATATAGGACAACTTGAAAAGGAATTTTTTACAAGCTTAACTTATAGCCGGAGCCATACGCAGATGGCCGGGGGAGTCATATGCAGGTGGTCGGGAGATGGGCATTAAGGGTATCTCCTTATCGCCAGTAACATGCACTTTATCTCACACCCCTTTACATTCAGGTTTTACACGTACACTGTGGGCTGTCCTTTCTTATGAGCAGGCAGTTACAGAAGCTAAAAGCAGGGTTAATTATAGAAGGTACCAGGAGATTTTTCTCAGAGGGTACTTTAAATCTTTGTCTTAGATTTTTAGTTGCGGGAAATTTCCATCCTTACACAAGCTGGGAATGGGGGTGGAGGGAAGACAACATTGGTTGTTGGATATGCCCCTGATTCAATGTGAATATGTACCTAAAACATGACTGTGAAAGATTTGTAACCCACTTTGGTCAGAATAAAAATTATTATAAAGAATAGAGAATATCTGTAGACTAAATACAGCAATTTCTCTATGTAAAACTGAAAATATATTATTATGCCTTAAAAAGAAAATCAAGGGGCCCGGGAGATAGCATGGAGGTAAGGCGTTTGCCTTTCATGCAAAAGGTCATCCGTTCGAATCCCAGTGCCCCATATGGTCCCCCGTGCCTGCCAGGAGCAATTTCTGAGCATGGAGCCAGGAGTAACCCCTGAGCACTGCCGGGTGTGACCCAAAAACCAAAAAAAAGAAAATCAAAAGCCAGGGGAGGTCCTGCAGCTAGCTAGGGAGGGAGGAAGGCCTGACGCCTTCCCTGTCGTGACGTCACGCGCGGGACCGGAAGTGCGGTGCTGTGCACCGGAAGTGTGGCGCGCGCCGTCGCCTCTTCCCGGAAGCGCATTGTCGCCCTGGGGCCGTTTTGGAGACGGAGGCGGCGACGGCGGCGGCGGCTCTCGAGCTCGGCTGGACATGGCGTCCTCGTCGTCTCCGCGTCCCGGGTCGCGGCTCCGCTGTAAGCCCGGCGGGCGGCTGGACATGAGCCACGGCTTCGTGCATCACATCCGAAGGAACCAGCAGGCCCGGTACCGCCCCGCCCCGCCGCCGCCTGCCCCAGCCCGGCGAGGCCTGGCCCGGCCCGGCGGCCCCTGACTCCCGCCCGGCTCCCCGCAGGGACGACTACGACAAGAAGGTGAAGCAGGCGGCCAAGGACAAGGCCCGGAGGCGCCACACGACCGCGCCCACGCGGCCCCGCAGGCCCGACCTGCAGGTGTACCTGCCCCGGCACCGAGGTGAGGCCCCACGCTCGCTCGCACACCGGCACGCTGCTCTTTGTTTTGGGGTCACACCCGGCGGCGATCAGGGGTTCCTCCTGGCGCTGCGCTCAGAGATCGCTCCTGGCAGGCACAGGGGCACCCTATGGGATGCCGGATTCGAACCACCGTCCCTCCTGAATCGACCGCTGGCAAGGCTAACGCTCCCCCGCTCTCCCATCTTTTTCTGGGAAAAAGAATTCTGGTCTCTCCCAGGCTTGACTCCCCGAGATCTCTTCCTGGTGATACCTTTTCTCCAACATTCTCCAGTTTCTGCACAGAAATGCTTCTGGCAGAGAAATGAGGAGAGCTCAGGGCCTCCAGTAAATGGCCTTTCCGTGCACATAATTGTAGACTGAAATCCAAACCCAGTATAAGACCGGCCGACCTTCCCTTAGGATCTAGCGAGCATAGAGTTCTTCCCAGGCGGCCACAGTGTTCGACGCTTCCTAGTTTAAAGGCTTTTAGTTTTGGGGCCGGAGAGATAGCATACTATGCCATAGAGGTAAGGTGTTTGCCTTGTATGCAGAAGGACGGTGATTCCAATCCTAGCATCCCATATGGTCTCCCGAGCCTGCCAGGAGCGATTTCTGAGCTTAGAGTCAGAAGTAACCCCTGACCGCTGTTGGGTGTGACCCCCCCCCCAAATAAAAATAAAGGCTTTTAGTTTTGAACATCGGCAGTGCATTTAGTTACACATTGAATGAACGTCACAGCTTCTGTGAGCTGTTGTGCTTTATGGTTAACAAGCATAAACTGCGCGATGTGTTTGAGAATTCAGACCCAGGATTAGACCAGGCAGTGCTCTGCCCACCTCCGCATTCCCACCCCTTGTGCACATTTGCTGTTTGGTTGGATGTGTTAGTCCCAGAAGGGGATACAGATACAAAGGTGAATAAAATAGATTGTCTACACCCTTTCCCCACACACTCCATCCACAAGGAGATTGGGGCTTGTTTGACCATATGTTTCCTGTGTTATCTTTGTGGATGGAAGTCTAGTCCTTCTCTTCCCTGTCACTCTGATTCATCCTTCCAGATGGCTCTGCGCACCCCAGCAGCCGAGACTGTGCAGAGTCCGCAGAAAGCAGCAGTAGTGTCAGTTCTGAAACAGAGTCTTCCGGCCATCAGCTCTTCTGCTTAGAGTATGAGGCAGACAGCGGAGAAGTCACATCAGTTATTGTGTATCAGGTATGCTTCATGGAAACATCTGTAACTGTTCTGGAAGGTCCTGGACTCTTAGAATCACTGCCAGGCTGTGATCCTCTGTTATCCAGGCCAGTGGCAAGAGCTCCTCCAGACAGCAGCTTAGGCTGCTGGATGATAGTTTTGGCCACAACTCAAAGTTGTCATCCAATGGTTCTCCAGGGACCAGGCATAAGGTTCTCCATACGCCAAGCAGGGCATATGGCTCCCAATTAAGTGTCACTATTATGGGGCTGGAGAGATAGGACAGGGAGTAAGATGTTTGCCTTGCTCATAGCTAATACCAATTTGAATACCGAGCACCACCAGGGGTTCCTCCTGAGCACAGAGCCAAGAATAGCCTCTGAGCACCACCAATTATACCCCCCAAAAGCCAAAAATAATCCTATTATGGGCACAAAACAACAGTATAGCAGGTAAGGCACACCTTGCACACAGCTGGCTCAGTTCAGTCCTCAGCTGAGATCTGAGACCCTAGTTCAGAACCTAGCTTTGGTTACCTCAGCCGGAGTGATCCCTGAGCTGAGTGGCCCAGAATCAAATATAAGGCTGGAACATAGTAGTAACCTTTGAGTCAAAAGGTATTCTGGGAGTATTGTCTGGGAACAGGACAGCTCGTCTTTCCAGAAGAAGCCAGGCGCTGAGCTTCCTGACTCTTCTTCACATAGGACGATGATCCAGGAAGGGTGAGTGAAGAGGTGTCAGCTCACACGCCTCTGGATCCACCCATGCAAGAGGCCCTCAAGTTGCGCATCCAAGAAGAGATTGCCAAGCGCCAAAGCAGACACTGACCTTGTTGAAGGCATTCTCTCCAAACTGGATTCGATTCTCAGGGCCTTCAACCCTCCCTTGGGAGTGCAGGACCAGACTGGGCTGATCTTGAGTTGAGACACCACCCTCCTTCCCTAAGCAGCCGAATTCACAAGAAAAGGATATTGCAGGGACTGTTCTTGGCTACCTCCCTTGCGGTTCATTTTTCTTGTATGTTGGCCCGTTTGATGAACCTAATAATTTTAGAACTTTTGATCAAGAGTTTTGTTTAGTGTCTGGGTGCAGAATCCAGAGAGAACCAAGGTTTACAGAGCCTTAGGCTTCCTTGCTGAGGTTGAGTTGTTGGGGTACCAGGCCACTGCTAGCTCACTTAGCTCTAGGAACCATATTTGTGACATCAGGTTTTCATTTATCTGTGCTGCTCATTTCCATCCATGTTTTCCTACATATTTCTTCAAATGTTCTTTATTGTCCCCTTTATCTTTTAGTTTCTGAATCTACCAGTTCCACCCACCTCCCAAACTGACTATGCAAATCCAACTACTCAGGACTTTGGAGGTGGGGGCCTCTGGAGGGTCTGTCTTCTTGTCTCAGCAATTCCCATACCAGTAAACTGGAAAATCATTGTTTTTGAAGCCTACTTGCAAGCCTATGTGTTCTCCTTTCAAAACTTTTGCAAGTGTCATGGTACACAAGGCTTTGCACTGTTCAGGCAAAGGAACCCAGGAGGAGGATGAAACTAAACTGTAGGGATTTCTGATGCAAAATCTGATCCGTTTAGAGCTGTAGAATCCTAGCATTTGACCTCAGACCTATCTGAACAGGTCGCTCTCCTTTTAACGAATTATCAGAACAAACTTAATTAATTCCAAGTATGATTTGTCTAGAACATAGGAAGAGATGTTCAACATGAGCAATAATTGCCCGTTTGGTATCCTAGGTACTCCCCAGAAAGGGGTAGTTAAAATGAACTTGTCTCATCTGCTTTTACCAGCATCCGCTTTCTCCTTTCATGCCTCCAAATTGTTTATAAAACCCAGATCCTTAGACTAAACATCCCCAGAAGTAACACCATTATCATGTAGAGTAACATTTGTACAAATACAGGATTAAGCCAAGGTCTATTTGAGAATTTCATAAGATACCTGCATTCTAAAATTCTAAGCCATTTCAGTTTTCCAACAAATGGGCTTAATAGTGTTATAAAATATGGAATTGAAGTGAATTTTGTGAACAGTGAGACTTCCTAAAAACCAAAGTTCTTTCCCTAATGGGGGGGAGGGGGGTTCTCCAGGTCAGTGTCTTTTTTTTGTTTTTGTTTTTGTTTTTTTTGGCTTTTTGGGTCACACCTGGCCGCGCTCAGGGGTTACTCCTGGCTTTATGCTCAGAATTCACTCCTGGCAACCTCAGGGACCATATGGGATGCTGGGATTCGAACCACCGTCCTTCTGCATGCAAGGCAAACACCTTACCTCCATGCTATCTCTCCAGCCCCCAGGTCAGTGTCTTAAGCTTGATCTGACTATATAACATCTCATCTTTGAAAAACACTTTTCAAGGGGCCAGAGAGATAGCATGGAGGTAAGGTGTTTGCCTTGCAAGCAGAATGATGGTGGTTCGAATCCCAGCATCCCATATGGTCCCCGAGCCTGCCAGGAGTAGCCCCTAAGTGTAGAGTCAGGAATAACTCCTGAGCACTGCCTGTGTGACCCCAATACAAAACAAAATCAAAACCCCAGAAATGGGGTGAGGCAGCTATTTAAACTACCAGAGAAGTAGTTGGAAGCAGTAGGGCCCATGCTTTCTATGTGCTAGACCTGAGATGTATCCCTGACTTTGCATAGACCCTCTGAGCACTGCCAAGTATGGCCCAGATGGGGGAGGAGAATATATACATATGTGTGTATATGTGTGTATGCGGCAGGCTTCAACTTGTGTTGTCAGGATATACTAAGATAAGCAAAGTGAAGAACAGTTAAAGGATCTGATTGAAATGGACAGCCATGGAGCTGATGCTCCTGGCTCACAGAGCTGGTCCAAAATGAAATAACGGGGCCAGAGAGATAGCATGGAGGCAAGGTGTTTGCCTTGCATGCAGAAGGACTGTG
>PVKC010045696.1:0-11357 GCA_004027635.1 Crocidura indochinensis | reverse complement strand
TGTGTGTGTGTGTGTGTGTGTGTGTGTGTGTGTGTTTGGGACACATCCAGTGGTGCACAGAGCTATTCCTGAATCTACATGCAAGAATTACTCCTGTCATGCTGAAGGGACTGTAAGGAGCACCAGGTACCAAACTTAGGTTAGCTGAGTGCTGTGTTATCTCTATAGCTGGACTTTAAGCACTTCTGAAATTTTCTGAAGGCATTGGGAAACAAGAGGAACTGTTTCATTATCAATCTCATTCATCAGTGAAATAAAGTTGTGTACATTTAGATATTGTACATCAAAATATACCAAAGAAAAAAAGGAAGAAAAAAAGGAAGAAAAAGTGGCTTAGAAGAAAGTGTGACACAACAAATGTGACAATTTCTATAAAAGGCTTCCAATAAAAAGCCATAAAAACCTGCCAGGGGTTGCTAAGAAATCTTGCAGTGCCCAGCAGGGCATGATGGATGTGCTGGGTTTGGGCATTTTTGCTCCATTACTAAAATGTAATCACAATTTTCTTATCAAGGAAGCACTCAAATACACGATACAATTCAAACCCTTTGGGGGTACTTTTCTTGCTCGTTCATGAAAGAGGCCATGATGGCGTCTCAGATGTTACTTGGTTGCTGGAGAAGCGCTCTAGTGTTTTCTTCCACAAGTTGGTTCTTACATTATGAGACTCAGAAACGTAAGAGATGCTTATGTTTCTTAGACTAGAGACCCACATTAAAGCTGCATTTTCCTTCCTATGGAAAGCAGAAATCATTGAGTGCTTCTAAAAAGAGAAGCTGTTCAAGACTGCTGAAAGGACTAGGTGGAAGGTCAGGATGCAGGACCATCCTCTTAGCTCAGGGCAGGACCCGAGAAAAACCTCAGAGAAAGTGAGCAGGGGATGTGCAAGAAATGAAGCAAGGCAGAGTGGGGAGCTGAAGGTGAATGGGGGGAGAGCTGGAGAACACAAGAAAAGGAGGGGCTTGCAAGACAAATGCCCTACCCCTGTGCTGCCGCTTTGGACCCAAGGGGAGGCATTTGATAAAGTGCCTAGAGTGTTTTAGACCCTTCCCATTGCCCAATTTCGAGAAAGAAGCCGTGGGGTACCTATGACTGTGAAAATGGACCCCCAAAGTCCCCTCAGACTGATTTTGAACCCAGCAAAAATGCTGCTTGTTGAACATCTTATCCTGTTTTGATTTTTGGTTGTTTGTTTTGTCTGCACCCAGTGGTGCTCAGGGCTTACTCCTGGCTTTGTGCTCAGGGATTGCCTATTGCAGGGCCTGGCAGAGCATGACCCAGCAGACCTTAGGTGGTGCTGGGGATAGAGCCTGGCTCAGCTGCATGCAAGACCAATGTCTTTCCCACGGACTATCTCTCCAGCTCCACCCTATTTTTGGTAAACGAAGGAGTGAAGTGAGGGGTGGGATGGGAAGCCTTGGGGAACTCTGGGTCAGTGGGTGGTCGCCTCAGACCAGGGGGGCTTAGCACCAAGTTGCCTTCACAGGAGGCACTTTTGACCCAAAGGAGGATTGAGTGGGAAGAAGTGACTTTTTAAAAGTCATAAGAAAAACATGATAGCTTGTGAAAACAAGACACCTTGCCTGACATCACAACAGGAGTGATAGAAAAACTTAAACCAAGAGCAAACTATATACAGGGAGATGTTTTCTCCTCTCATAAAAAAAGACCCACAGAAAAGTCCACAGAAAAGTGTGGACAGGCCTTTTGAAAATAATGGCCGCAAGAAAACCAAGGTCAGCCTTCGTGCTTTGTTCATCTTGAAGTTACTCTGGAAACCCACGTTGCCCACATCCTAATCCACGGTCACTCATTCAGGCCGCTGCTGGCTGTCCTGATGCCATCATAAAAATTAGGTTCTAACTTCCTTAAAAAAGCATGGAACACACCCATTCCATGCATTAAAGTTTCCTGAGCAACACAAATAAAATAAAGCTTAAAAAAATAAAACCTGAAATACTGAGGTAATGGTGATGAAATTTAAGACGTCTTACGCCCCCGTGTATTTGAGGGCACCATTGGGGATGGGTGCTATAGGGGAGGAAAGAAGGTGCTGCTGGGGATGGAAAAGGGGCCAGTGTTGTTGAATCTAATCCTCTTAGACTGAGGCCCCGAAGGGGAGATCCCCAATCAGCCAGGAAATAAATTTTAAAGTAAAAAAGCTTAAAAAATAAATGACGTTTTGCTTTTAGGAAAAAAGCAAAAGCAAACCCTGCCAAGTGGTGAAACAGATTTCCACGAGATATCCTAGGGGTGGGCCCACACCTGTTGGCCAATCCCACCCCACTGGCCAATGTTTCTTCATCTCTACCCAGCATCCTCCTGACTTGCAGCCCAGGCCCTCTGTGAAGACAGGCAGGCCTTTCTGGAACCAAGCAACACCAGAAACTTGAATAATGCATATTTCCAGTCACTCCAATTAATTGAAGTTTGATCACAAAAACCAGTTATTTGGTTCCTTCTGGTGACCACTTTTCACTGACCACAGCGCTCCATATTCTGAGTCTTCCCTGCTTACCCCCATGGCCTGTCCTTCCCTATAGTACCTATCCAGGTCAAAGAGAGCGGAGTGGAGCGCAGGGTGGCCTATGGGTCGAGCTTGCCTCTTCCTCCCAGGCCCAAAGTATTTTCGGTAGAGGTTAGTGATAAAAACACTGGTTTTGGAATGGGCGAGTGCAAGGAAAGAGTCTGTTAGTCAACGAGGCCAGGGACCAAGCCAGAAGCTCCTTCTCAGTCTGTGTGAGATACATCTGTCTTCCTTGGTTGCTGCTGGCTCTGAGAAAAGGGGTTGGTGGCTGTTGGGAAGGCCGCTCGGCTGTCCCTGAGACCCAGGATCCTGGCTCCATCAGCCATGACTTCAATATCTTTGACCCCCAAACAGACATGGAAGGGCCCTTGGCATGTGTCTGGCCCAACCCAGCTCTCCCTTTTCAGGTCCAGAGAATTGATGACTGTTTCTAAGATGCCCAAAAACATCCGAAGTGGAAATGAAGTAGAGTTGCCACTGTGGTCAGGGCTGGTCTGTAACACTGTGAGTAGGAGAAGCAATAAGCTGGGTCAAGTGCTTTTAACACTTCACTGAGAGAGACGTGATGCATTTAAAGCCAGGATGTGTGTTCTGGTGTTTCAGCTGCTCTGTCCCAGAATATTCTGGAAAGAGCTGTTCCTTCAGAATGTGCTCATTGACGAGACCCTTTCTTTGCAGTGACTACCCAGTGTGCTCCTTGTCGGGCCCACCTCAGCCTGCCTTCCCCTTGGATGCAGCCATTGATGATCTGACACGATCTTTCACCTGAGGCAAGTAGTTGAGAACAAGAGGTGTTTCAGTGCCAATCTTCCCGGCAGGCACAGTGAGAGCCCATGTAGTGTGGCAGAAAGAGGCCACAGGCCTTTCCACCACCGTCTCTCCTCTATTCAGAATGGCTTGGTCCAGAAGTCCTAGAACAGTTGCCTGAAGCTTCTCTCTGCTATTAGCTTAATGCCAGCTGGGCGCAGGCTCTGGGGCCTTTGGCAGCCTTGCTCCTTCCTCCTGTAGCCACACGCCTTCTATGTTTCCAGCTTGCTACACTTAGGACCTTTGAAAGGACTCTGGGGAGGAATGGGAATCCTCCAGGCTGCACCACAAAAAAAAGAAAAAAACAAGGAAATAGATGGCTGGAGGTGCTGGAAAGGTGCTGAAAGTGCCTCAAGGAGAGGCAGGGCTCAGAGAGAGGCAGCGTGGAGCCCTTCAGTGGAGAACCACTGCCCAAGCAGCAGCATCAAGTCCCACAGAGATTGACAGGCCAAGGCCAGTTTTTGCTCCTCCAGCTGGGTTCCAGCCCCGAGAGAAGGCAGATGCCCCACTATTGCTCACCCCCTCCCCACCCAAGCAGATCTCCCTGGAGTCATTGGGCTCGAGACCCTCCGTCCAGAGCCGCCGAGTGTCTCCCATCTCCTGGCCAGTCTCTGGGTCGCTGGTTTCACTTCTTGGCAGCTAGCCAATCACTCTGGCCCTTGGGGAAGCGTAGAGAAGGGGTGTTGAGAAGGAGCACAGGGGGTTCTCCCTGGGTGGGGTCAGGGGTCCCCAGTTTGTGTCTTCTCCCCCGTCCCTACATTGCCCTTTGGTAACCCCCGGATTTGAGAAATGAGTGTGACTGAGACTCGTAGGAACGTCCTATTGAGGGAGGGAGAAGGAAGGGTGCTCTGTGACCCCATACAGCTGCTGCTGCCCTGCTGCCCCACCTGCCCCACGTCACACTCAACCCAGGCAGGCACTATTGGGCATCCTCGCTGCGCCCCTCACAGACAAGGCTCAGCTTAGTCCTCAGGACCCCAGATAGGCACCTAACTGGTGCTTGATTCATTGTGCTTGCTCAGTGGGGCCGAGATATTTAGGGGTCCCCGCCATGGGAGAGCTCAAGTCAGATCCTGTGGGAACCGCCCCTCTAAGAGTCACCACAGAACAATAAAGTGAGAGGGACAGCAGTGTTCTGATAATTGTTTCCACCCAGGAAAGCTTTTGCAGGCTCATGAGACTGAGCTGGGCACCTGGGAGGGTGGCGTGACTCCCCCACGTGGACAAAGCCCATGTGTAGGGTCACTTCTCGGGTGCTTGTCTCCCCCAATGTCCCAGAAGCTTTCTTCTAGAAGGTTCTGTTCTGCGGGTCTGCCCTGCTTCCTACCTTTCTACCCTGCTTTTTCTCTTTAAGGGTTGTGATGTCTTAGGGGCTGGGAGCCCTGAGTTATCTGACAGGGTGTGAAAGCCCAGAGCTGGGCCAGAGACCAGGCCTGGATGTGGCAGAGAGGAGGATACTCGGAGCCTGAGAATGGGCTGGTGACAGGTCCCTGAACCCCCTCCCTGTGCTGTGTGGCCTTGGATAAACCAGCGTGAGAAGCTAATCTATGGGCAGTCCTGAGCTTGAGCCTGTTCCCAGAACACTCCTCTGCTCCAGTCTGTGTTCAGGGACCAGAAGCAAAAAACATGCCAAATACCTATTTACACAGCACAATTCCATGCATGGCACAGTCACAGAGACTTGGGGGTGGGGCGGCCAGGAGGAGCAGTGACATTTGGGGTAACTGAGGCTGGAGTAGGTGGCTCCACTCCAGACGACTAAGGGTAGGACAAGAAGCTGACTTGTTTTTGGCCAGGGCTCTTCCCTTTCATGGGTACCATGTTCTGCCAGGTGAAAGGAGATGGGTGGACAGTCCCTGGCCTGGTGGGGGACAGTGCAGGGTGAGGTTGAAATGGGCACGTGGGGCCACCCCTTCCTTAGAGACACCCAGCTCCACAGAGACACTGGTCACCCACCCTACAGTGAATGAGAGTTTGAGTCTCCCAGTCCCTTGTCCCGGCTACTCCTGTTCATCCTCCTTCTGGTCCCTCTGGGTCCTGCACTGGGCTGAGTCAATGCCTATAAGAAGGCTGGTGGGCGCTGGGCTCACAGCCCAACATGAAAGAGGTACCAGTCAGTGGGGACATAAAGTGCCAAACTGGAACTGTGTCAGGGAGGTGTGAACACGGGATCCAAGCCTGTGGAGCTTCTGCTCAGGCCTTAGGGAGGGCAGACTTTGGTTGTTGGTTGCCAAACAGCTGGACGGGGCACAGGACCTTTCCTCCCTCTGGGGCTCTCCTGCTACCTCCTCTGGTCCTGTTTCCTGCAACCAGGCATTTCTCTGGGTGTGCTTGGGAAACTATATGATTGAGCTTGGGTTGTCTGCATGTACCCTGCAGTATTATTATTCCAGCCCCACCTTGACTCTTAAACTTAAAAACATCAAAAAAATCCCAACATTTTTTGGGTGCTACATCTGGAGGTGTTCAGACTTGTTACTGGCTCTGTGCTCAGGGATCTCTCCTGGTGTTACTCAGGGGTCCATATATGGTACCAGGGATTGAACATGGATCAGTTGTGTGCAGGGCAACTATCACTCCAGAACTTGGCGTTTAAAAATTTTTTTATTTTGTTTTGGGGGCACACCTGACAGTGATCAGGAATCACTCATATGTAGTGCTAGGAATCAAAGGTGGGTCAGCAGTGTGCAAAGCAAGGACCTTATCTAAAGCTTGTATATCTTTTTGGCCCCCAGAATTTGGCTTTGTTGCTGTTTTTTTTTTTTTTTCTGTTATTTTTGAGCCACATCTTTCCAGGTATTCGGCTCTATGTTCAGGGCTGACTCCTGGCAGTGCTCATGAGACTTTTTTGTGGTGCTAGGACTTGAACCGAACTGGCCACATGCAAGGCAAGTGCCCTGCCCTCTGAGTTGTTTCTTGGGTCCCAGCATTTGGCCTTTGAACTCAGAGGAGGAACTGTCTGATTTTCAAAATGGGTGAACTGGGAAGGAGAATGTGACTGGACCTTTTTTTTTGTTTTTGCTTTTTGGGTCACACCCGGCAGTGCTCAGGGATTACCCCTGGCTCCATGCTCAGAAATTGCTCCTGGCAGGCACAGGGGACCATATGGGGCACCGGGATTCGAACCGATGACCTTTTGCATGAAAGGCAAATGCCTTACCTCCATGCTATCTCCTGGGCCCCAACTGGGGACCTTTTGTGTGGACAACAGGAGTCCCACTTACACAAGTGTTTGGAAGGAACTCACAGTTCATAGGGGGGTTTCATAAATGGAAAGTCTCCGCTCTTCAGGGTGTGTGATGGAGTGTGGGGAGCAAAGGTTCAAGTTTCTTTTGTACTTACTACTCCCAGAAAGGCTATCTAGAGGTCTGCGAAAGAGGGGGGTTTGTGCGCCCCAAGTTTTAAGTCCTCGAAAGCAGCTTACAACAATGTGTGTGCAGCACTGACTTGTGAAATAGGGTTCCCAGGGGCTAGAGAAATGGTACAGTGGGCAGGGAACTTGTCTTGCATGTGGCCAACCCAAGTTCTACACTTGGTACTCCATAGGGTCCCTTGAGCACTCCAGGAGTGATCCCTGAGCCTTGAGTATGACCCAAAAACTGAAAAAGAAAAGTTCTCCAAGAACTTTTCTAAGCAGAGAATGGAGGTCCCTGAACAATATTGTCTGATTATAACATTGATGAGAAAAAAAGAAATGTTTTCTGAGGACCCATTTTTCTTATACTTCATCTCATTTAGTCATAGTTTCCAAAAATGTATTTACATTAGTGAGGATGTTCTGTATGACTAGGAATCAGCAAAACTTTTTATTTTAAATAGGTTTGTGACATAAAATTTAAAATAATTTTATTTAATTTGTATTTATTTTGTCCTTAAAAAAACTGACTTCTTGGAGCCAGAGTAGGTGGGGCCTGTGCCTTGCATGTAGCAGACCCAAGTTCAATCCCTGGCACCCCGTATGGTCTCAGTGACAAGCTCATCAGGAGTAATTCCTGAGTGCAGAGATAGGAGTAAGATCTAAGCACTGCCCAGTGCCCCCCCTAAAAATCTCTGTCTTCTCAATATTTTACACCACAAGATAATTCAGCTTTTCGCCTCTCTACATACCACCCTGAGCCTCAGAGGTTCCAGAGCCTCCCCCATTGAGTGTTCCATCTCTAAAACAACTGCAGATCTGAGCTGTCTTTGTCAGAACAAATGACCAAAGTGGTGAACTTGTGCATGGGCAGTTCTGGGTGGACAATGCACCACTTGATGGCACCAGTGCCCCCCAGAGATGGGGCTGGTGACTCCAGTCAAACAGAGAAAAAAGCCCTAGCTCAGAGCTGTAGGAACAAGCCCTCTGGAGCCCCAGGAAAGGGGGATTTTCTGCACAGCTGAAATCTAAATGGGTCCCATGACACTGTGAACTGCAGATGTGGGTCTGAGAGATAGGACTGCTCCTCACTGCCAGACTTAATTTGTCCAAATTGTCCCCCTCTGCCTCCTGGGACTTGGGACCTCACAAGAAAGCATGCAACCGTGTAGGGATGCAGCAGGAGTGTGCGTTGCTTGGTTTCATTTTTCCTTTTAATAACCAAAGCCCGCCTATTTCAAAGTGTTCCTAATCACACCTGGCTTGGCCAATCACTGTGGCTCCTCCACACTTCTGTGAACTCACACATGGAGTTCACACTCCTGCACTCCAGTGTCCGTGTGGTCCCCCTTTTGGCACCAGAGCTCAATAATTTATTCAGCACCCATCCTTAATAAGTGCACAAACACCATGCAAACATACAGCCATGCTCACAAAGAGTGTATTAGCGCCGGGGACTTATACATCTTGCAAACAAACAAAAGGTTAAGAGGTTGGCATTTTCTGTACAAAATATGTAGGGCTTTCTTTTTCTTTCTTTCTTTTTTTTAATAATCTGTAAGATGCATCATCCATCTGGCATTTTCAAAGAGTGAAAACTGTATAAAAATAAATACTCTATGTACAGACACACACTCAGGCCAATCCCAGGTTAGAGGCGTCACTGCAAAACAAACACAAAACAACATTGTTAGTGTCTGTAGTGCTTATTTCTGGCGGGGATGGGGGAAGAAAGGAAGAAAGTCCCTGATCCTGGATTGGAACTGGGGGAACATGAATTTCTGCAGGTATGGACCCCAACTGCCCCACTGTCCAGGGCAGACCATCAGAGACTCCCTATTCGGCCACCAGAGGGCACCTGCTCTCCATGCTGCCTGCACTGGTTTCACTACTGAATGTAGAGTCCATCACAGCACAGGGGCCATTGTGGGGTAAACCAACCTCAGGACCTTGGCTTCTCAGAAACACTAAGCGTGGCAGTGATGGGGTTATTCTTCCTGACCAGCTCCATGGTACCTACCTCCTAACCAGCATCTGCCACCCTAGAATCTGCTACTGAGGGTGCTGGGAGTAAGGTAGGGACTAGCCCCACACGACTCTTACATCTTTTTGAGGAACTAGTGAATGAACAAGGTTCTGGGCGTTCTGCAGAGGGGATTGATTCACCTCCTTCGAAGCTCAGTCCGGCTACCACTGGGACTTGGTGAGGTTTGCTATAAGCAGAGTTGGGGACCCCTTCCCTGGGGTGGGGATGAGCCAGCTCCCTGGAGCACCTTGTTGAGCGACTGGGGAAGTCCTTGCAGGAAGGCAGGTCAGGCCTGGGCCAGTCTACAGTTGTCACTTTCCCTTGGATCAGCAGAGAGCTGGTCCCACCCCGGGATCTGGGATCCTGGCAGAGGGAGGTGCGAACAGGCTTGGGGGTACCAGGACAAGTGTGGTTGACAGAAACTACAGGCTCAGAAGCAGAGTCCTGGAAGAGGAAGGGTGCTGGGCTCTCTCCTGAAAACCGGAAACTCTGTAACTTTGGGGTAGGAAAAAAACAGGGCCCCAGAGCCCCCAGAGGAAGGCTCTGAGGTCATGAGTGAGTGTACGGGCCTCTTGCAGCTGGAGAAACGTCACCAAAGGCCCAAATGACCTGATAAGAAGCCCAAAGCTGAGGCCCTGTTGCCTTTGGCATGTGTAAGCCTTGAACTGAATCCCCAGCATAGAAATAAAGCTAACACCCAGGGTCTGGTAGTGGCTGGGTGCTACCATCAAACCCAGGACCACACGAAGCACAGGGGGCCCTCTGTGTGGCCACATGGAAACTGCCTGGGGTGGGCTGAAGCCTCAGGAAGGAGCCTTGAACATTCTCCCGGTGCGTGTGGGCCTGGGTGGGCCCTTCCCCAGGGGCTCCCTTCCACTTGGTGCCAGAGACAGGCCAGCAGGGTGCTTACCTTGTTCCAGCAGCCCTGGATGGGTAAGCCGTCTTCACCCTGCGGGAGGAAGGCAGGCCAGGAGTCAGAGTCTCTATGAAGACCCCTGGCAGACAGCCTGGGACAGGGGATGAAGGAACAAACTTGCTGTAGTGTCTATCTCCTTCCTTCCTTCCTTCCTTCCTTCCTTCCTTCCTTCCTTCCTTCCTTCCTTCCTTCCTTCCTTCCTTCCTTCCTTCCTTCCTTCCTTCCTTCCTATTTTTCCTTTTTGATTTTCAGACCATAGCCGGAAGTGCTGAGGTTACTCCCGACTCTGTGCGCTCAGGAATCATAACCGGCAGACTCGGGAATCATATGAAGTGGCAGGGATCGAACCTGGGTCAGTTGTATGCGAAGCAAATGCTCTCCTCATTATGCTATCGTGCAGGCCCCTCTTCCTTTCAGTTTTTGGATTTGGTCCACACCCAGTTGTGCTCTGGACTGCCTTCTGTCTCTGCACTCAAGGATCCCTTCACATGGGGCTTTGGGCGAGAACCTTAGGTGTTGCCTAGGACTGAACCCAGGTCAGGTGCATGCACAGTAAGTGCCCTCCCTGCTGTGCTATCTTTCTAGTCCCTGTTGGCTTTCTTCTTCTCTATACAGAAGTCTTGAAGAATGCTGGGTGATGACGGGCACTAAGGTGCCATTGTTTCCCCTGTCAAACCCAGGGAAGACAAAATCAAATGACCAGGAGGGTGACCCCAGCCAGGCCCTCCCATTCTCTGATTTTTCTCAGACTCTTCCCAGTTCCCAGGTGCTGGTCATTCAGCGAGGACAGGAGACTTTCTGGGTATTGCATGCAACCTGGCCCTGGTACCCGCACAAAGTAACAAGGATTTTGGTCACAGTTTGGGCCCCACCGGACATGCAGAGAGAAATGGATAAACAGTGTGGGGTCAGCTGTGCACCCAGGTCCTCCATGCTGGAGACAACCCCAGAGCACCTGGTGCCTAGAGACCTGCCAAGTTTCCTCAGCTCCTGACCTCTGAGTCTGGAAATTTTGGAGAAGCAGGTGGGGACCGGGTGAAGAACCTGGCCTCAGCTCTTTAGATGGCAGCTCAGATACTGGAAGTCTCAGCTCCCATTCAAAGAAAAAGGGAAGAGAGTTTTCAGGGGCCAAGAACCTCTTTTGAGGCCCTTTGCAGGCAGCTGGTCCCAGAGCCAATTTAGGTTACTGAAACTCAGCAGTATGCCCGGAGTGCTCCTGCAGTCCCTATGCATAATGCCGAAGTTGAGGAAGTGAGGAACTGTAGTAGAAACCAGACAAGAGCCCAGTGGGCACGAGGGTTAGGATGAGCCTCTCCCTCTCCCTTTTTCCCATCCACCACACAGTGACACATTGATTCCAGGAGCGAGAGGCGTGTCTCAGGCCATGCCTATATGCCCATTGGCACAGGGCGATGGCCAGGCATGGGGGAAGCAATTGGGCAGAAGAGCATGGCAGGGGCAGGAGGGCAGCAGATGAGAGCCAGGCAAGATGTGGTTGATGCTGAGTCCCTACATGAGTTAGGGCTGCACAGGTGGCATGCTGGGGTGTGGGGTGGAGTGCAGGGCAGGTACATACTCCCCAACTGGCTGGGTCTGGGTTCATTGCAGATCCCGAAATCAAGGTGCCATATAGTCATCCTATCTTTGCTCAAAGCCCTCCTACTTCTGGTCAAAACTTATGTCTGTGTGTTCACGTGACCTGAGGGCCACATAGGGGCTGTACAAT